>CM017804.1:19073370-19341043 GCA_008086715.1 Sitobion miscanthi
CCTTAATTGTACCCTGTATAATTCAACACTAATAATAAAGTTGGCAATTGTTAATAGCTTTGTAAATATTCTATACTAAAAAAAAGAACTATTGGAAAGGGGAAGTACCACTAGGATGTAAGAATCATTCACTAAGAAGAAATTCTCAGAAATTAAAGAACTCAGTAAACACCAGATTTGTGTAGCCTTAATTTTCTAAAATAATGTATTTATAAATTTAATTATATTTTAATAAAATTAAATTATTTAAAGAAAAAACTGATATTCTCCTAGTTAGTTAAATGGTACCTTTGTTTAATATCTATAAAGCAATTTTTTGAAGGCAAGTAAAATATATAGAAGCAAAATTCCAATAGACATAATTACTTATCAACTCCATTAGCAGCCAAAATATTATTTGGATCATGCATCAATGCTTTTGTGTCAATATAGCCAAACCTTGATGTTTTTTTATTAGGTCTTTCTTTCTATTTGGTTGTTGTAAAGTTTGTAACCAAATATGTATGCAAGTTTCTAAGTAATGACCAGGCTTTGGGATGGACATTATCAATACTCAGTATTTCTGTAAAACAATTGAAAGTTTTTTGAGCCAAACATCCCAAATGCAAAAAACCTGTAACATACAATTCAACATTATGACAGTTTCTATACTTAAAAAAATCTAATATTCAGTTTGCAATTAATGCAATTAGGATGCTCTTTTAAGATTAATTAATTATTAATATTAACGCCCGGTAGCTAAAGAGCATAAGACATAAATAGTATTAACATATACAATCAGTTTACAAGTTTAGTAAAATGTTGCATAGATAATGTAAATAGTTAAAGAAAATATCGAAATAGTTTAAATGATTATTTCAGTAGTTTACAATGCGACTTATAGAAGTATTTAGGACAACATTTTGTGTACAGGTTTAAATGTGGAATGTATTTTATGTTCATCAGTGGGAGACAAAAATTTATCTTCTTTAGCAGTTCTGGACACACTATTTTACCGTTTAGTAATTTGTAAAGAAATATAACATCATTGAGATAAGAGCGATGAAAGACCACAATTCATTTCAACAAAAGAAATTGGTTAACCATTAATGTGGAGTTTGAAGGCAATAGAACGTAGGAATTGTCTTGGACTTTTTCGATTTTATCGACTAAGTCTATTCGGAACGATAAACGGTCTTTTTCTATGTTTCCCAGTTTCAAGAAACAATATTCCAACATCAGAAGGATAATTAGGGTTAAAACTCAATAATTTTTTATAATACTCTAAAGACCCCCCCTCCTAGTCTTTCCTATTAAATGTAGTACATACTTTGCTTAATTGAGCTGGTATGTTATTAGATGATAGTTTCAATACAAAGTTGAACTGAATGTCAGCCTGGTCAATTTTATCACCTTCTAATAGCTAAATAAAAATAATTGATTCTGTAAAATGTAAAAATCAATGAATTTCATGTTATTTTTAAAATATTTAGGGACTAGTAAAAAAAACATATCCTTACCACATACTACATAATTATTCTGTCGGCTGTTGTATATAGTTCAGTTAGCTTAGCAAAGAGTTTGCAAGGTTTATCTTTATTCTTATGCCATTGGCTGTTTGTACACAATATGCTGCTAACATATCGAACTCTCATTTGGTATTTATCGCTATCCTTTATGCAATAAACTTGAATTACTGTGTGACAACTCCAATAACTTAACAAAAGCAACTACAATGTCTATTTTGTAATATTCCAACTAAAAATGTTTAAAAATATAAATAAAAAATTATTTTTAACTCATGTTAATAATTTAATAGAATATCATACTGCTAAATTGACTTAAATCTGAATGTTCAGATTTTGAAATTTCATGGAGCTCATATATACTATCTTAAATCGAGATTACGGTCTGCGAGAAGCGGAAATGAATGTAGTTAAACAATGTATACTTTCACAACAGATAATAATATTTTTTTTTAACTTCAATGTACTTACCTAATATCTTTAATCGTGCCTAATATATAATTAATATATACACTTAGAGCGCTAGCTTTTTTTGGGGATAAACTGTGAGCATCACCATGGAGAACCATACAATTTTTATACGTACCTATCTATACGTAACCTGTATAGCTGTATACAGTGGCGGCACCTGATTTTTTGTCTAGGTGGGCCGAGCTGGGGCTACCGATTTAAAGGGAGGGCCAGTGGCGTAACAAAATTCGCTAAATATATAAATTTACCGTCATCGCTACCACCACCACCACACAGTGAGTAGACCGGATTGTATCAAAACCACGTCAACCAAAAGACACGTCGCACACAAAAACTAATCTTATAAATTTCAAAATATTAAGCAAATATACTTCGAAATTATACAGGGTGGGCCTGACGGGGGCCGAGAAGATTTTATGGTACCCCGTGGCCTACCCCTGGCGCCGCAACTGGCTGTATATAATCTTAAGAAGATGTCGGCGCACTATTTTTTTTTCTCGTTCTGGCCCACGCGCAACATGGACAAAACGCATTAACGCAAAATTATTTTTTCAATGTTCTTAAGTAATCATAGAGTAATGATAACCCTTACAAAAAAAAAAGATAATAATATTTTTGAGGGAATGAAATATCGATTTTATATTTTATTGTTATTTGACTTTGTATTCGACTTTCAAAAGAAACAAAAAATGTTGTCATTTTAAACTATGTTTAAATTGTTTTGAGACAATATTTAGACAAATCGATATGTCATTCCTTCAAAAATATTATTCTCTATCTTTTTTGAAATAGGTGAATTTACTCTAAGATTACTTGAAAACATAGAAAAAATGATTCTGCGTAAAGACGTTTTGACTATGTTGCGCGTGGGCCAGAGTGAGAAAACAAGTAGTGCGCTGACATCCTCTTAAATAGTGACCACCTGCCTAAGATCATGTCATTGTGTATATAAAATATAAAAATATGCATAGACGTTTCAACTGTTTCAAGTTATTAGTACCTATCTAGATTCGTTATTCTTCGTTTAACTATCAAATTCTTCAACATAAAAAATTATAGTTTTTCTCTGCATTAAATTTACAAGCATTTTTACAAGCCATAATAATTTTTATCAACACGAAAAAAAATGAAAATATTAGAAAATTTGTCAAAATGTTTTCAAATTTATTTAAATTAATATATAAGTAAACAAATTATTGCTATTGTATTTTAATATACTAGTTCTTATATTATTTCAAATAATATTACCTACTAGTTGTTATTTGTTTGAGAGCAAATACCAACGTAGGAACTGATGTGAATAGATTAAAATTAATCTAAATATTCTTAATATTTCATCGTGACAAGTAGAAATACAATTACGTAGAATGATAATCGGTAAAGTACTAGAAATTCTCTGGACTAAAGAGGTGTAAAAAATATGATTCTCAAGTCCTTACAAATAATATTTTTGAAATTACACTTTGTGAAAAATGTATGAAGCATACTGTATGATTTTTTTTGAAGAATAAACAACGAACAAAACTGTAAAAAAAAGAAAAAATATACGACCAGTAAACGGTCACCCATCCAATTACGCGGCATAAAACCGCTGGCTGAGCCGGAGGAAACTTGAGAGAATCCCACGACCGCCAGAGGTTGTCCTTTCGGTGAGAGAACTTATCAGAAACATGATATTTAACTTGCGATTTTATCATTATAGTAGCAAAATAATTTATTGCTCTCCGACATTCTTTTTTTACAAAGCATACCAAAATTTAATTAATAATTATCAAAAAAAAAAATTAAAAATATTGGAACATTGAAAATGCCTATAAATAACTTAAAACTTGGCGTTGAAAATTATTTAAATAAACAAATTGAAAAACAAAATAACAACGTAAAAAAGGTGGTAAGTGGATGACGCTCTTCTGTACAGTAGGTTTCAAGTGGGTCAGTGTGTAATGGATGGTATTCAATTTGAATTCAATGATATAATATCATTGTATACGATTCTGAGTGGTAACGGTTTAACAGTGGATATTTTATATTATATTTATATTTTTGATATTTAGGTTTTATTAATAGCCGGTAAGTTAATTTAATATTAGGTATATAAAATGACAACAAAATAACTAAAATCGATATTCTTGGTTATTTAATATGTAATTTCGTCCAAGTTTGAACTTAAAACAATTATAAAAAACCATCTTTTTATATTTTTGAGATTTTTCGGTTGTAGAATAATCGACTAACGCGGAACCTTGTTTTAAACTGTCAAAACTTAGCTATAAAAGTTGAACATTTTATAGGTACATTTAAAACTACAAAATTTTTTTACAATTTAAAATTTGATAAATATTTTCAAAAACTGAAACATTCAATGCCTATAAAAAAAATTGTGCCTATGTATTTTTAATATTTTTCAACTACAATTGTAACAATATATTAGGAGCCTTGTATTCATTTTTGACGCTTTTTGGCCCAAGAAATAAAATTTTATTGATATTTATAGAAAAAAAAACTAAAAAAATTAAAATTTAAAGTTGTCCGTAAACAGCCCAAATCAAGTCAAAATATTTAGGTCAAGTATATCAAGTATAGGAATTGATAAAATAAACATATGATGTAAATTTCAAGTGTCTACGGTTATTCGTTTTTGAATTACAACAAAATAAGAAAATCTCTAGGTCCATGAGAAATCGAGTGAATATCCAATGTTGTAAAAATGTAAATTTCAAACGCTCATAAAAATCAAATTTGTCTTTCTTATAGATATTTGTTTTGTTGATAAAGGTAGATAACCTTAGAAGGAATCTTGTATTACATTTTAAAATCTTAGATTTAAAAGAAAAATTTTTATGAATTTCTAACTCAAAATAATTTGCACATTTTCCTGATTTTTACGCTTTTTATAAAAATTCGAACTTTAAATGATTGTCAAAAAAAATTGTGACAGTGGATTTTTAATATTTTTTAATTGTAATTGTAACAATATATTAAGATCCTTATATTAAATTTTCAAGCTATTTTACCCAACAAATAAAATTTACTTTAGAGTTAGACCAAAAACTAAAATCGATTTTGACAAAAATTTGAAAACTAAATTTTTAAATTTATTGACCTCCCCAATGTACAAAAAATATTCACTTTCCCATCAAACAAGACACGGAAGTAGAAAATCGAAGCATTATTTCGACTACTTATTGTGTACGCAGATACAAAAAAAAAAAATTAAATTAAAAAAAAAAAACACACATCATTGTAAAATCAATACATTTGTCGCTTCGCTCAGAATCTAAAACGGGAGTATATTATTGTACGAAAAAAATATTAAATTCATTAAGGTAGTTATGCAAATTATATTTATATACTTATATCCCATAAATATTATTCGGTAGAATTTGAAAATTATATAAAAAATATAGTTCATAGTATTTTTTACTAATATTATCAAATTACGTATGTTTTTTTTTACTTTATGCTTCTATTTATAGGCATTTTAAATTTTGATTGTTGATAAAAATTATGTTTTTAAAGAAATTACCTAAATATCTAAAATTTTAGATTCTGAGTGGAACGAGAATGTATTGATTTTACAATGATATGTGTGTTTTTTTTTCTTATTTTTTATTTTTGTGTCTGTGTACACGATTAGTAGTCGAAATAATGCTTCGATTTTCAATTTCCGTATCTTGTTTGATGGAAAAGTGAATGTTGTTGGTGCATTCGGAGGTCAAATTTTAAAATTCCAATAGTTTTTAAAAGCACCGGAAAAAAAAAACATAAAAATTATGGAAAAACAGAAATTTTTACGCAAAATCGGTTTTTCACAAAATTAATTTTGGTTTTTGGTGAGCGACATCCACTTACCTACTTACCTTTTTTTTACTAACACACATACGAAAATTGTATAAAAAAAAAAATAAAAATTACGTCGAGAATTAAAGGAAAACAATTCTAAAATCATCACAATCCTAACACTATCTAGTAATATAATATTATTTAAAAAGTTAACTTTTTATTATTTTCTATACTATAATTATTTAACTAATTAATAATTATTACCTAGGTACTCAAATTAATATGATTATAAGTATGTAGGTACCGGTGAAATAAAAATGATGTTACATATTAAAATAAAATATATGTTTATATTATATCGCATGCATTGCAGTAAAGTACATTATTATCACTCGAAAATGTTTCGTTAGGAAAATCACGGATAACATTTGAAATTTTAGTTGAAATATATCGAGCTACTTTAGGCATTATATTTACTAATTTATTATTAAGTCTTTAGTTTATAAATTATAAATTATAATTTATAACTCGAAATGTAAAGATGTTGTCACAACCACGCGAACACAAGAATAATATTCTGATAGGTGCCGTTGTAAATTCATAAATATATTTTGTCAAATACTTGTATAACATAAAGTATAATCTAACATATAAGAAACAGGTAAGATAAACTAAAATCAAGTTATTAATATTTATTTTATCCTACTTATTTCCTATATGCATTATACACTTACAATTTGCCGAATTCCGTTACCGAAATATAAATGTGAAATATTACTAAACCATTGAAATTGTCAAAATTTACGAAGTATGTAAATAAAAACGAAAATTTCACAAAGTATTTAAAAATATGTATTTATAACGAAATATGTAAAAATATGTAAAATAAAATACATCTTATTTTATTGCAAATCACGTGAAACGAATTTATCATTTGCAATAATTAATTTGTTGTGTTTCACTAAAAATATGTATTTACATACAAATCCCAGCCCTAGTTATCACTTATCATTATAGTAGCAATATAATTTCCTAATTTTAATGAATTTTGTATTTTTATTCATGATATATTATACTCCTATTTTACTCCGTTTTTTTGTTATTTTACCCGATATATCAAAATTTACTGGTCATTTTTACATTTTATCCCAAACTAGATCTTTAAACTTAAAATATATTATGTCTATAAAAAAATATAATATTTCTTGTAGATTTTTAGATTTTAGTAATATACTAATAGCTAACTCCTATTATTAACTTATAATTAATTATACCTCATAATTATATGAGTTGGTTATGAGGAGCTTTGTACCTATTTTTAATTTTCAAGTCTTCTGTCTTACTCGTCATAGCCTATATCTAGGTAATGATTTTATTTATTTATTTAGATTGTTTGGTTTCTATAAGGTTACAAACTAATTCAAAAATGTAATTTGTGATTTTGATTAATACAAATTTGAACTGCAAAAGCTTATAAGAAATCTTGTAGGTACCTATATGTATATATTTTTTAAAGTTATTTTTTTATTAAAATAAAAATATTATTTAAATACAAAAGGGGGAAGGATCAAGGAGGTAAACGCCTTGCTGTACAGTATACCTAGTCGTACAGCTGATGTTGAGTGTATCTTTTCTTTGATTAAATAAGTTTCAGCCGCAGATCCAGGGGGAGGGCAAAGGGGGAATTTGCCTCCCCCCCAATAACCGTAGTTTTCCTTTGTTTTACACTGTGTTTAGCCAATTTTGGAACTTTTTATACTTTTGTCCCCCCCCATGCCCCTCTCAAAATTAAGCCCTGGATCTGCCACTGGTAAGTTTATAAATAATCACAAACGAAAAACAATTCTGAACTAAGGCGCATAGAACCAAAACGGCTTACCCCACTACCCCACATAATAGGGTTTTTCGAAGACTAGCAATACAAGTTTCTTCCATTTTTCATTTAAATTTTTTTAATCACTGAATTATCATAAGACATGGGTAACTAGAAAGTTACTTTTGAAGAACACATTTGTGTATTTTGAACTATATATAAGGCATTTACGAGCTTTGAGTTTTCAAAGTTGTAATGTGGGAAGAATTGTTTGTCAGAATTTTGGGAAATTAATAACTTGCAAAAATGTTTGATGGTTAGTTCACTTCAAGAAAATGTTATAATTCTCTTTGACTTACATTTTAATGGATATAACACAGTTATATTATCCATTGTTAATTAATACAAATTAATTAAACTTGCATGAGAATTTCAAATTTTTCAAATTTTACAAAACAAACAATTTTTTCATGTTATTGAGAACTAATTAAAAATAGCTTTTAAAGAGGATTCTATGCTTATAGTTATTAGTTATGCTTCTCATTATACTATTAAGGGGATGTTACACCCGCATGTGTTGTCTCCGTATTACAAATGTACAACATAGCAAAAACGACAACTTTTATCTTCCTGTGTTTTTAGTAGTGGCTCCAAAATTTCTGAAAATTTAGGGTGAAAATTATCTATGCAACAGCGGGCCCATATTTTAGATAACATAAATATATTGAAAGTTATTTGCTTCTAAACATTTGGTTTTTTTGTTGTTTTCATTTGCTTATAAAAAATGATTGGATAGTGCTATTAAAAAAAAGCACGCTGTTGCACAGATAAAGTTCTTCTTTAAGTGTTGTGAAAATTTGGATGCGAGAAAAGTTATCCTGCGCAAAACAGTTTTTGCTATGTTGTACATTTGTAAGACGGAGACAACACATGCGCGTGTGACATCCTTTTAAGTTTGAAAACACAAATAATAATAGATTTTCAAACAATAAGAACTTTTTTCGTATAAGTGATAACAAAAAAATTAAAACGATATTGCACAGCCAAAGTTCTCCTTTATATGTGGTGAAAATTTTGTTTCTTAGTTATGAAGCCTTCTCGGTTCTTTCCAGTACCTAAACGTATGTGTGGTACGGAGACAACAAATATGGGTGCGACATCTTCTTAACATTAAAAGAAAAAATAATTAATTAATTCAATAAATTAAAAACAATGAAAACTAAATGATAATAATATATTAAATATGTGTGTAATTATACTCAATAGTACCATCAAAATTTTACAGTTAAACTTCCATAATTTATAGCCAGATGCAAGTTCTAAAAATCATTTAATCAAATCATGCATCAATGAAATAATTTGTGTTAAGTATTTTATATAATTTGACCATTTTTAAGCCATAAGAATTAAATAGCATAATTTGTTAATTGAACTATTAAAATTATAAATTGTAAATAATAATACATACATAATTAATTAATATTATAAATATAATACATTCAAAATTTAATATCAAACAAATAATACATATAACAAATTTTTTTTAATATTAAGATTTGTTGTTCATTGGTTTCAAATGTATTGCAGACTTTCCTAATTTCCGACCATCTGTAAAACATAGTTTACGTTATTTATAATATAATGTTAATAAAAAAGTGAATGATGAAACATACAGCTCTTTAAAATAATTGAATAACATCCTTGAGTGACTGATTTGGTTGATTGTTTTCTTGAAAGACCTAGTAGAATACCTCTGAATTCATAGTCAAGTAATATTTATTAAAAGTAAAGAATAAAAATAAACATGCTTATTACACTGGGATATGTTTAGTTTAGTTTACAAAATATGGATAGAGATACCAACAAATTTGAATGTCAAGAGTATTTATAAAAATAAAATATTGACTTATTATAGTATTAGTCATTGTTTTATTTTAATTCCAGTGCTCGAAATGGGAAATGTTACGAACTGCAAAGGTGCAACAATTATAAAATGAATATGCCTTATGTGATTATGACTAATTTGTATAAATTTTAAATTTAAACTTATTTAGTTTATGTTTACAATCATATATAAACAAAATTCTAAGCAAAAAAAATTTTATAAACAGTTAAGCATTTGTGACTTGACTCGCAGTTCCTGTGCGTTCCGGTCCATTTTGACCACTGTTTTATACTCGATAATTGGTTTTTAATTGGTTTATCCTTTAAATGTTTCTACATTTTTAATTTTTTTAATAAATTTAAACTTCTATCAAAGGATACAAATTCATCACGTCATGAGGATTGCGTATGTCTAGTTTATTAGCTGCCCCACTTGTAATTATTAAGTTCTGAAACAGGAGAAAAATTTAATTACATGAATTAAAATTAAAATTTTCTATTTTACTTTCGATTTTCCTTTAATATAAAGAAGATGAGCTAAAGTAAAAGTATCTTGACGTGTACTAGAACTAAATAACATTGGACAATAGGATATTTCAAAATAAATGTTTTTTTCAACTGCGATTGTGTAGTCCTTTGGAGTTATAGATGTTTTCATGTTACAAGTTATTATATCTACTGATGGTGAAGTGACTATGTCCTAAAAAATGAAAACGAATAATAACTATTAAAAATATGAATAATTAATTATTGAACAACACATAATATGGCAATGAATTTGATTTATTTTATGTTTTTAAGTAAATTTCATAACTGATAAAAATTATCTTGATACATAATAATGTGCTTCTTATCACATATGATAATAATAATAATAAGTAGTATTACCGCTATAACTAATAATAATATAAGTAATAAGTATACAACATCTCCCCTTATAAAAACAGTTTTTTAAATAAAAAATGACATAATAAAACTATTAAATATAACAAAACTGATAGACATAAAATACAAAATTAATTTTGAAAAAAACAATTCATAGTAATATTTATACATAATTTGCTTAATAATGATGTTTATGTAATATACACAATACAAAGTATAATATAAAAAGTAAATATATTTGAATATAAGAAAAAGTAACAGTATTTAATAAATAATTTTTTTTTTTTAATATGCATAAACATAATCATCATTAATCATATCTTATTACTTTTTTAAATATACGTCCTTTTCTAGTTCTAGATACAAGCTCCTCGTCTCTATTTTATGTTTTACTATCCTCATCTTCATTATTTCCCTCAGAATTGTTAGACTTGCCTTCACTCCAGTCACTGTATTTTTTATTTTCATTATTCTTTACTTTGTGTTGATGTTGACTTCTTTTACATGCCTCCTGAGACTTGAAATGCCCACTCTTGTCTTTTCCAATTCGGTTGACACTTTTTTCTTGATTTTCTTTCTGCACAAAGCAACAGTAGTAAGCTTGCTCTACCACTTGACAATATTGAATGACTGTTTTCAATGATAAATCTTCTCTTAATAATTTAGACCGTAATTCCTTGTCATTAATTCCTAGAACTACTTGTGTGCGCAAGAGTGCATCTTCAGTTTCACCAAACGAGCATGATTTAATTAATTCACGCAAATCAGCATAGTATTTATCAAATGGTTCACCTTCGGCTTGTTTACTTGTATGAAAGACCTTGTATTAAATTTTCTAGTCTTAGCTTTTACAAATTTAATATTTTATGAGTCTTGAAAAACAAATTAACTGTGGTTTTAACAAAATTTGAACTTTAAATGCTTATAAAATATTATCATACCTGTATTCTTATTACTTTTTCAAAAAATATAAGTTCTAACGTCTACTATAGTCAGTGTTGAGTAAATTACTTTTAATAAGTAATGAAATTACGTTACTTGTTACTTCAGATATTTTTATTTAAATTACATTTGCGTTACCTAAAATTATTTTTATCACGTTACATTACTTTTTCATTAATAAAGTAATGCGTTACAAATAACTTTACTTTTTTTTCTTGAGCCATATTTAATTCATATAATTCAATCATTTTGTATATATTTTACAATCATAGACCTAGCGATAAGAGATCTATTATAGTATTATGTACAAATGTACAAACATGTCACCTATATGGGCATAAGTCATAAATCATAATTAACTTTTATTAAATTCATTTTTAAACCGAATTCTTTTCTTTCTGCTAATAAAGTGATAAAATTTATTCCTGAAATGTTAAATATGTATGCTCATATGAAAAAAAAATTTACAATAACTTGATTGGAATTTTCAAATGTAAATAATACATTCAATTAATTTTTTATATACATTCATTTTTATACAATATAAATCCAGTTACATTATCCATTAGGTTATAAATAGTTACTTTAAAGATTTATATTATCAGGCACGAATAAATAGGGGAGCTAAGGAGCTTTATATTATTATTTATTTATATAATAAATATATCATGTCTCAAAATTCATAAATTAAACTGTTAATAATATTATCAAATGTTGTCTGCTATGATCTTTTATAACCTATTATATTTACGCAGTAACTAAAATTATAATTATATATTTTTTGAAAAAAATTTAGCCCCCCTCTCATTTTAGATGCATAGATCCGAACCTGAATATTATTAAATACAGTTGCTTTTATATTTGGATAAAAACTAAGTGCTTATCAATAAATATAAATTTCAAACAGTTCCATAGGAACTAGTCCTAAAAGCAATATATTAATGAGTAATATAGTTATTTAATAATTATGACTAATATTCATACCTGAAAAACTTTATCATTCAACGGTTCTACTGCTAGAATATTATACAACTTGAAATTTGGAGAACTCAACTAAAATACAAAAATAATACAGTTAGTTAATATATTAATACTTAAGTATTTAATTTGTGTAAGTATATTCATTATTTTATGTTGTTACTTACAATTTTTTGCAGTTGTCCAATATTTGATATTTGAATTGTTAATCGATTCAGAATGGTCAATTTGGAGTCATTATCCTAAATAAAAATGTAACACAATTAATTTGAATTAAATAAAAAAAATATAAATTGTATTATTTGTATTATTATATAAAATCAGCTGATCTATTTGTAACATAAATCAAACAAAGGTTTTTTAATAGTTAACTTGTTTCTTAAGGTGTGGGTGGAGAAAAATTGTAACGAAAAATGAAACAACGCATTTCTTTATTCATTTATTTTGCAAGTCATGCACATTTATTTTTATTATATTGATTTTTCTCACTCTTTTCCTAATTCACTTATAATTTCACAGGCCACAATACATATGAAAGAAGATTTACTTCCACAGATTGTTATATTGGGCTCACACACTCCTATTTTTTTTTAAATTTTAATTCTAAAGGTGTTAAATAATTAAATATCTCTAAGGCATGTAAATAATTCATTAAACTAAGAAAACAAGGTATCTGTCAAAATACAAAAGTTAAGTAGGGTAAACTTAGGCGGTAGATATGAAATTTAAATTAAATGTTTAACCTAACCATACACAATAATACTATTATACGGGCATAAAAGTTATTTGATTTACAAATTACAATGTTATTGTAGTAGTTATTCAATCGTTCTTATTATTGTAACTTCCTGATTCACACTATGGACTACTCAATATAAATTTAATTATAATAGTGCTGTAAACAAATATAGTTTAATAAATAATGCCAATTAAGATTTATGATAAAGATTATCAGCTCAGATTATTTATGACAAAATGACAATAGCATCTGGCGCCTTAGTAAAAATTATACCATCTACATAAAATAAATCACAATACTCACATTAATTAACTTGGGTGTAGGCACCCAGTCTTTTTCTTCATCATTTTCTTCATTACATTCTGCAAATTTTCTTTTTTTTTTGTTTGAACTTCCATTGCCTAGTAATAAACAATTCACTGTAGTGTTTACAGCGATCAAAGCATACCCATCTGTGAATAAATATTCCATAAATTTAAAAACAATCATATATTGCAACCAATAATAACATATTTATTATTAGTGGATTATTTATAAAATATTTAATTATGATTAACCTATAGTTACTTATGTTTGAATCTAACAAATGTACATAGGCAATAATGGGTGTTATAACTATGATAGTATGATATTGTAATGTTATGAAGTAAGGGGGTATTGTTATTTATTGGCGGTATATATATTATTCGAGATTTTATTAATCATGATAGGCGTAATTTTTGTTTTTGACTTGGAGCGGCTTTACATATTTAACCGAAACAGACCCATGTGTGGCTCTATCCCATGTTAAAATTTCTTTGAAATACATTACTTTATTTTAATATTATATAACATAATATATATTTTTTTCTCGCCCAACCACTTTCCTACATTAATGTACATATTATTATTGTATCTACCTATTACTAAAATGAAAAATATTTTTGTTAAAACAAATAGTTATAACATTTAGGTACATTTTATTTATAATATATATAATATATTGTATTGTATTATAATTGTAAACCGTCGATTCTAAATAAGAAATTTATAATAAAAATATACTACTGTCGAGTATTGACTATATTCTAGACAAATTGAAATGTTATCAGTAATGTATTGTAATTACTAATTTATATAACTATGATTAAACCTATATTATGTTCTGAGGGTTGATCCGATTATCTACTATGGAAAGCATGTAAATAATTAATTGTTCTTTAAACTATAAAAAATAATTTCTTGAACAAACGTTTACTGTATTAGTAGATACAATTTAATACAATACAATTTTTAACTGAAATACAATAAAAATAAATGGAAGAAATTATTTATATAGAAAAATGGCGTATAAACCACAATATTTATTTGAAAATAAATAAGATGACAAACCAAATAGTTTCATTAATGTTTTAATAATTAAAAATCCCCTTATCTGAGTAAGGTACTGGGTATTGCATTAACATTTTCTTAACGGATCAACTTGATACAATTTTAACCACACAACTACAACATACACCTAACTAGCGTGTGAAAGAAGACAATATCTGTTAGGCTCTGGGCTATTCTGAAGAGGAGGGGGGGGGTCTCCGGATCAAAATTAACCCATGCTCTCGAGGGCCAAATAATCAAGGGGCCCTATTTTCTTTTAATATATTTATGTATATTGTGATAATTTTAAAATACATTTTGAAAAAATAAGTAGTGCCGACAATACTGACAGACGCGTTTACAATATTATATTATGTATCATGGCTTCTGTTCGGGCTGGATAAGAAAACAATTGTTATACTCACGTTTAATGTATGCATCGATAATGTCGTCGTTCACCCTCTCGACGCGTAAGTCACAGTATCCATAAGGTGTTTTCATTTTTTTTCATGACATTAACACGATGGCAGAGCAATAACGAAAGTAAAAATTACCATAAGACGTCGAATAGAATAAGTAATGTTTGAATAAAGCAACTAACTATTAACTTACTAACAAATTAGTGGTGACAAATGCCAGTTTGTTTCAAAAACGACCAAGCTAGCGATTATCACGTTATTGCGTTATCAGTTTATCACTTTTCTGTTATTGTCGTACACAAACCATGATATCAATGTAAACGACAGACGTCATAGCCACATAGGACAAAGCATGGGAGTATGGAACAAAGCCTTATAGACGCATTACGGTAGTGGTTCCAGGCGTTCCAGGCGTCCGCACAAATTAGTCCGAGTCGCCACAACATTAATTATTAATAGAGAAACCGTACGATACATTTACACAATAATATATAGGTTAGTATACGGTTATTTATACAATAATTTGAAGCGTTTGTACTTTGTACCATAAATATTAAACTAATGGATATGACTTTGTATACAAATCTGTTAGCGAACACAACTGATATCATTGTTAACCTCAACGTCATTACATCTCACTCTTGTTAATGTTAGTTGTTAGTTTCTTTGTAGGTAGCCACGACTTGAAACTGAGAGTCATCGTTTCTCCGCATTTTGTTCGACAAAAAGCGTGTGCAAGATAGGAATGTCGTATCCATGTGTTTAATATCGATGGATTGTAGTTTGTACAATTAATACTGTAGTACGATAGTTATTTAACTTTTTAATGGTGTGATAATGTTATGTGATCAGTAGGTACCATAATATTTGTATACTTTGTGTTCTCCAACATCGTTGGACCGCTGGGCGTACAACACTAAAACGTCATAAGGTAAGATCTATTATTTTTTGAATGATCTATTATCCATAATATTCGGATTAAATCTACTATTATCTATAGTAATTCTTCAGATAACCGTCGTCACTACCATTTTGAGACTTCACATCACAATTTGTATTTTTACCAGATAATTGGAACTTATGTTGATGGTTGACTGCGTGTAAAACATTCTATAATATAATAATATAATTCATTAATAATCCATAACAATCGACTGAAAAACAATGGTAAGGAAGCTGTTAATTTTCCGTTACAGTATGTGCTTTGAACTGTGGTTGATTAAACTAATTTAAATATATTTCAGTTTTCCCTGAGTTTATTTAATGATATACTCCGACCATTCAACACGACATACAGATGCTGGTCGGTGTCAATGCTTCCTGGAAGTGAACGAGAAGATGTCGAACGTGGAGGAAAAAGTAAGTAACTATTCTATTTTTTTATATTATATTATAATTTTTCTTAACACAATGATTTCAGTTATAATGCCCCCGTCTGCTCTGGATATATTAACCCGGTTAAATATCAACTACCCGATGCTGTTCAAGCTAACTAACAAAAGATCCAACAGAATAACACATTGTGGTGTATTGGAATTCATCGCAGATGAAGAAAAAATATATATTCCTTATTGGGTATTAGTTAAAAATATATATACCTATCTATATTTAGTCTTGTAAAGTACTTAAGAAAAAGTATTTGTATAAAACACTGAATTGTAAATATGGAACGAGCTAAAGACCGAAAAACTTGTTTCACTAACAGACAGCACCATATTGATTCCGTTTTCATTATTCTGTATTATACAAAATAATACATAATTTCATTATTACTAAGAATTTTATTTTTTTTTTGATATGATTATAATAAAAAATATATCTAATGGGATTAACACTGCAGCCTCCAATTAAGATACTTTTCAATGTACAAATTATATACAATAAGTGTTTCATATTATATACAGTTCAGCGGTGTAAAAATATTCAAATACTTTTTTAGCAGGTACTCAAATACATATTTTGAATACTTTTAAAAAAAGTACTTGACTAATGTATATTAAAGTGTCCGTATGTAAAATCAAACACTAATTCTCTAATATTTATTCTTTTTAGTTCATACATTTTTTATTTTATTTTTATTTTAATCAAGTAAAATAAAAAATAAAATATGTATTGAAAATTTATAAACGACCAATAAAACAGATGAATATAATATTATAAACAAAATGATGTAATGTAAAATTAATGTAAATCATGAAAATCAGTTAAGTTAAATTACAAGGTAAAAAAAAATTATAAAAAATTTGAAAGTATCTACAAATACTTTTTTTACTGAGTATTGACATATGTATTCAAAATAAGTATCTTTATCAAGACTAAATTAATTAGATCTCAAGTAATGTTATACATAAATCTAGTTGAGATTCCATACTGTTATTATTTTATAAATTCATATTAAATCTACACACAATGATGAAATCATAAATCTATAAATATTTCAGTGTGCAAATTAAAATAAATTTTACTGAAATCCAATAAAGACTTATTATATATTATATGAGCATAGGATTCGTTTTGAGTAAAATAAGTTTAATTAATTTAAGAAGATGTCACCACACTTTTTGTTTTTCTCTCTTTCCCTCGCTTGATATAGACTAAACCCAATCACCTAAAATTATTTTTATTTTGTTTTTGAGTTACCTTAGAGTAAAATCACCCATTATAAAAATAATAGAGAATAAAATTACTAAGGGTATAACATATCCCCTGGGATTTCTCTTAATATTGTCTCAAAATAAAACAATATACATTTAAATTGAAAAAAAAATCTATATTCAAAGTTGAATATACAGTTAAATAATAATAAAATATAATACCAATATATCAAACCCTAAAAAATATTATCCTCAATTGTGTAATAGATAATTTTAACCTACAATTTCTTAAAAATCGATTATACCTAAGTGTGTTTTATCTATGTGGCACGTTTGAGAAAGAAAATAAATATTTTGCTGACATCTTCTTAAAAAATTAGTAATCAGTATGGAAACCAAACTAGATTTGCTTCTATAATTATTGTAACCCTCAAGCGTGTTGTTAACTGTATTTTATTTAGATGATGAAAAACCTACTGCTAGATGAAGGAGATATGGTGCAAGTTGAAAGTGTTTCATTAGAAGTAGCCACCTTTTCAAAGTTCCAACCTCAAAATTCTGAATTCCTAGATATTACTAACCCAAAGGCAGTTTTAGAAAATTGCTTGCGCAATTTTGCTTGTCTGACTTCTGGTGATGTAATAGCAATAAAGTACAACCAAAAAGTTTATGAAATGTGTGTGTTAGAAACAAAACCGGGTAACGCTGTTAGTATCATTGAATGTGATATGAATGTTGAGTTTGCTGCTCCAGTTGGTTATCAGGAACCTACGCATGAAAAAAAACCTGCTGCAGAAGATATGATGGTTGATCCTGCTGATTTAATGCCAGAACCAACTGGTTTCATAGCGTTCAAAGGGTCGGGCAATCGATTAGACGGAAAAAAAAAGAAAGACAACTCTGACGATCAATCAAATCAAGTTAAACCAGTATACCAGAGAGGTATTCCAGATTATGATTATAACATAGGAACTATACAGTTCATAAGGAACATCCGCCCTGTGACTAATGACAAAGAGGTAAATATATAAATAACTATAATTCTATTAAATTAAATTTTGTAATCTGTTTCACACTGGTACTTTACTGCTCATGGGATTTTAATAAAGTAGTGCTCATCCAAAACAAATATAACTAATATTATTATATATTTTAATTTATTAAATAATTGTATGCAGATTTTAGTAATTTCCTTTTTATTTTGTTTATATTGTATACTTATGTACATATTAAATTCACAAGTCATTAATATTATATTATGACTAAGTATTAACTACAGAATACAAACTAATATAATATTAATTATCTTTGAAACAGAAACATAATTGTTGTTTTGAATTTATGATAATGATCAATTAATATTATCAGCTAATAATCGGAATACAATTAAATAATGATAGTAAAAATAAATTATAATGGTAATGCGCGACGGTGACGTCTAATCTAACCATTTCATTCTTTACCGATAGGACATAATGTCCTATCCATGCCTTTATTATCTAAGATTATAATGCGGTTTCATGTTTTGACTTGTTTTAATTTTTACACTGTATAAATGTGCACTACTGCACTATTACACTTAAGGATACCATTCCGGCGCTGACAACCGCCCGGCTGTTTGGCCTTCAAAATAACCCAATCTAAATATTATATTATTTTCATATTCTGAATTTCTATATTTTTATTTTTCTATTTTCAAACATCATATTATTAACATTACATGTACTTAGTTGTATTATTATGATTTATGAATTCAATTTTTCTTGAGTTTGGGTAGGTAGTGCACGTGCACTTATACACATATACTCGAGCCGGCAATGCTGCGCATGTGCAACATAAATACATAATTTTTATTATATCCTTAACAAAAACTGATTCAAATATATGGTGTCCAAACATACTGATCAGAAATCAGTCACCTTTATTACCACACTCATTTGTGGAATTGTTAAAATAATGGGTATTTCTTATTGTTAAAAGAAATCAATTTAGCATTTTATTATATTGTAGTAAAATTGTATAATGCAAGTTATATTAATGACTTAATATTTTGAATTTCAGGATGGAAATCAAGAAGGATTTAAGCCATTTGCAGGATCTGGATCCGTACTTAAGACAAAGAAAAAAAAAAAATAACTTAATAATTATTTTTCAAAGCATGTACAAATTTGTTAATATAGCATTATTTCAATTTTAAAAGGTGTATACATTTTAAAAAAAATTCTTTGTTTAATTGTAAAATGGTTTTTAATGTGGCTTCAATTTTTTAATTGAAAAATAAGTATTTATACAGTTATTATAAATTCAAGTATTGACACATGCTTATTGTAAATATAATTCTCACAATACAATTAGGAAAGTTAAAGAATTCATAAAATTGTACAATATAGTGAAAACTGTTTATTACGGAATAGCATGGGACTAACAATAATTCCGTTTTTAGTAGTTTTCTGCTTCATTGAATAAAACGGTAAAATTCTGGATTATAAATTTGTCATATTACAAAATTAGTTTATAACATTTATAATTTTTATTTTTGAGTTATTAATAAATTATAAACTTAATTTATTACTTTACTTTATATAACTTATTTTAGATTAATTATAGACTTATTTTATTACAAAATTAATAATAATTTATACGTATTACATAAGTATGAAGGTTAAGAACTAAATTTAAACAGCTTTTCCAAAAATCATGTAGAGATTTTTATTTTGTAACCGTATCACTCATCATGTACTTACATACTCATATCAACGCCTTAAAAAGACCAGCATTTGTTATATCTGTCTTAAAAGTAAAAAACAGCAATTTTAACTAACATTTACGTTCAGTTTAAGTTTAACTTAGATATAGTTTTAAAATTCCACGTATCATCGGACATTTTGATAAACTATTAGCATTTATCAAGCGTTAACAACATTTTCTGAGTTTATGCATTGGTTTTTTTACAATATTTTTATAATTGATGTAGGGCTGAACACTTTTAAGTTACACCTTACCTTACCTTAGCCTTAGGTATGAGCCAGCAGCACTTCATTTTAACTTCTGTAGTAACTATAAGATTATAATAATTGCATGTGCTGTATGATATAACTTTTAGGCAGTGGCGCACCCAGGGGGGCTCTGTGGCTGAATTCCCCCTAAAAATAAATATTTTTTACATAAAATTATAGTATATCGTTACAAATAGAGTATTAAAATGATGAATGATTATGTTTTTTATCCAAATTGTATTATTATGCTCGATACCCATTAATAGGATTCCGGTGCTAGTTTTTCAAATTGTCCACAATTCTAAAAAATTTGAAAATTAAATTTTATATTTTAATTTCCACCTCAATTATAAGACTTCCACTAATCTACTAACCGATACTTTTTAGGGTGTATTATATCGAAAAAAATTACTTTACGGGAATAACTCTCAAGTTTTGTAGAATTGTCGGATTTTGATGACTATTTTTTTATCTGAAAAAAGAAGACTTCCTACAGCCCGCATCAATCTCTGATTTTGTATTTTATTTCAAATAATTGTATTTAAAAATTTGTAAAAAAATGCTTTTTATATTGTATTTTTTTAGAAATTATTAAGTTTGAAAATAAAATATTGAAAAACAGAGATCAATACGGACTGTAGAATATTTCCCTCTAACAATTAAAAAAAAAGTTATGAAATTTGGTTGATTCTACAAGGCGGTATCATTATTTCTGCAGAGTGTATTTTTGAGGACAAAATGGCAAGGCTGGGCATTAACAAGTTAAAAAGTTAATTTAATTTAAACTTTTTAACTTAACTAGTTACTTTTGGCTTTTCATTAACTTAACTGTTAACTTACTAAATTTCTTTCTTAATTAACAAGTTAATATTTCACTATTTTAGTCTATTTCGTTTTCATGTCAAAAAATATGTATCATACATTTTTTAAGTTAAAAACTTTTACACATAAATACGATAACAAAAACCATTAAAAGAATATAATATATGTATTCAAATTATTGTAACACAATTGTTCTATTTTTTTTTTGAAAATTTGTTAAGTATCCAATCATTGTCAGTATATTTTACAATATCCTTTTCAATATTAATTTTTTTTTATAATTATATAATATACTATATACCTAATTAGTAAATCTAAATCATATATTTTCACATGAAATACGACATAATTTTGGGGGCTATTACAATAATTTTTTTTTGGTTAGGTTAGGTTTTCCACCCCCGATTTTTACCAACGGTAGTATAAGGTATGTGATGATATTAAAAGAAGAATGATTATTTAAAAACTAGTGGCAATTGTTTACTTATGTAGTTGTAATTAAGGAAAGTAAGAAAATGTTTAAGCGGGGGGCTTATTGGCTTAAACATTTTCTTACTTTCCTTTGGGGGGTGGAGGCAAACAAAAATCCTAGGTACGCACCTGCAGTATCAGGCAATGAGTACTAATATTGAAAGACATAATAATTATGACAATAGGTAGGCTTTATTATTATTTTGTAAAACTTAATCAAATTGGGGTTTCCCACGGTCGTATAAGATTCAATTTGAATGCCACGCAGCCGACTAGTTGATTTTCTACATTCCTTATCTAATACAACACTTTATATTTTCCATAATAATACACTTTGGGAAAGTTATGATCTTCTAATTTCTTCACGTCAATCCCTGATGAAATATATGTACTCTGAAAAATTCAACGATAAATTAAATACATAATTATTTGATGGGGAAATTGCACACAAGTGTAAAGTAGTAAGTACAATATTATTAACAATCAGTATTCCAATCAGAGGCGATTAAAGTATTTAGAATTGGTATACCTAGGTAACTGATGGTGTGCTTGAGCTGTAACCTCTAAAACGTGTCGGAAATATTTATAGGTATTATTATATTTAATTTGGAAAAAGGAACAAAGTGGATCCGGAAATTATACTTTGATACATTGTAACTGAATAGGTACATGTTACAATTGTTTTGAATAAAATCTCGTTTTACTTTTTTTTAAATACAATTTTTATTCAAATATTCTCTTAATAAAGAACATTGTTTTAAAATAGTACATTTTTTTTTACTTTAAAGGCTTCAACTGTTATAGATGCCTAGGTCTAGTGTAGGTCTACAATTAAATGTACATCAACATTAATTGGTTATGGTTATTTGTTCAGCTAAATTACAGTGTTTCATTTACGGTTATTCATTTTTTTTTTTAAAGTTATTTACATAATAATACATTATACATTATATTCTTATATGGACTTTCAAGTCGATGTGGCTTTTTGTAAACTTTCATGCCCTGTATAATAGTTGAATTGTGTTAACTTTTTTTTTTATTTAAAAGAAGAGAGAATTTTGCAGGTCGGATAAAAGCCTGATTTACAAAATTATAATTATAGAAGCTTAAATATGCATTCAAATAATGCACAATAATATTTGTTCTTTTTCAATCACACACTTTATAATAATGTAAAATAATATATTATTTGTTATTTATATTTATTCAAAAACAAAAATTATTTACAATTTATATATTTAAAATTAAGATATTAATATAAAAAAAGGTAGGTAAGTGGATGTCGCTCTGCTGTACAGTAGGTTACAAGTGGGTCACTGTAACGGATGGTATTAAATTTGAATTCAATGATATAATATCATTGTATAAGAAAAATGATTCTGAGGGAAAACGGTCAATCAGCCATAAGCTATTTATATTTGATGATATTATTGTGAATAAAGTAATTTATATAAAACCTATTTGTGTGGAGCCTTGTTGTTCAATCCTTATCTATAGAAGTTGAACATTTTATAAATTTTTAACTACAAAATAATTATTAAATTTTAAATTTGATAAATTTTGTCAACATTTGAACTTTATATGCTTATAAAAAAAAATTGTGCCAATATATTTTTAATATTTTTTAACTGCTATTAGAATGATATATCAGGAGCCTTATATTAAATTTTCACGTTTTTTTACCTAACAAATAAAATGTTATTGATATTTATAGAAAAAAAAACTGAAAAAATTGAAAACTGACAATGTCCGTAAACAGCTCAAAAAGAGTCAAATTATTTTCAAAATGTTATGGTGTGCCTATAGGAAATGCTAATATAAACATTCAGTGAAATTTTCAAGTATCTACGGTTATTTGTTTTTGAGTTGCACCAAAAACCAAAATCGATTTTCTTGAAAACAGATTATGCGTAAAAATTTCCCGTTTTTCCTTAATTTTTCTTTTGTTTTTCACGGCGCTTTTGAAAACTACTGGAAATTTTTATTTTTGACCCCCCCCCCCCCCAAAGTTACAACTAGATTCACTTTCCTATCAGAAAAGTTACTATTGAAGAAAATCCAAGCACTTTTACTGTCCTAAAAGGTGATGAAAATAAAACACAAAAAAAAAACACACATCATTGTAAAATCAATACATTCATCGCTTCACTCAGTATTTAAAAATAAATTTAAAATTTAAAATGTCCAAATTTTATTGGTTGAAATCGATGGCCGAGGTTTTATAATTTAAAAAAAATATAAAAAACTTACATACCTCTTTTGGGGCAAAACCATAAGCGTGTGGTTTTTGGATGGAACCATTTTGGCATTCTTTAAAATGCACCTAGGTCTAGTTACGCAAGTGTAGATTTTTATTATTATTCAACTACATATGTTTCAAAATTACTTAGTTCAATCGAATCTCGTCAAAAGTACCTGCAAGACGTGGTGTGTTGTAATTTGTTTTTGTAGGTACGTTGGTATAATCTGATATTAATCTGTAATTATGTTGACAAACACGTCATGCGACGTCATACAACACACAACAATTTATTAATATTGGGTTGGATTTACATATTAGATTAAATATGCTATATATTATTATGTATATTATATTATATAGACGGTCTCCTGTTAATCGAATTGATTTAGGTCTAAGGCTAATTTTGAATTCCAACTCACTGTGTTAAACAGTTCTGCAGATGTCGTTTTATATGAATATAACGAGTATTTCAATATTTGTACACATGGTAGGTACATAATATCATTGATATATTATAGTCTCACATAGTACATAATATAGATATAGGCTGTCTGCTCATATTATGATGTCAACGAAGTTGGTCCCTACATAATATTTTTTGTCTGCGGGTGCACTCCTACTGCAGCTGTCATAGATTACAATATTAGGTAGGTATCAATTAAAACACCTGCTACCATTTAATTATGCTATTAAATAACATGTAAATAAATATTATCGTAGATTTTCCAACAGAAATACATTTCTTGTAAATAATACAACAACATTATACTATAGTCACACACACACACACGTTGTATGCAACTAGTGCTTGGATTTTTATTTTTGCAAATTAAGAGAGATGCAAAATTAGTGTAGTAAACATCACAGATCTTGCTACGCTCCCCACATTCCCGACCGTCAAATTATTAAATTAATAATTATATTTCGTTTTTATTCAAATTTAGTTAAAATATATTTAAGTAATAAATACTCATACTAGGTACTCATATACTACTCATATATACTCATACATTTAAACATTATGTCCGCGTAAATGTTTATTTATTTATTTATGTTATGTAATAACGGGCATCTGCCCTTTTATAAAGTATATAATAAAACATATTCAGACAAATAACTAATTCACTCAGAATCGTATACAATGATATTATATCATTGAATTCAAATTTAACACCATTCATTACAGTGACCCACTTGTAACCTACTGTACAGCAGAGAGACATCCACTAAGCCACCTTTAGTTTATAATATAGTAAATTATGATTCACCTTATCGAACGCCTTTTGAAAATCCGTGTAAATAGTATCCACTTGAGGACCTTGATCAAGAACTTATTAAATTATGATATAATAATAAATTTGTTTGAATCGAATGTTTTGGTACAAAACCATGTTGAGAAAGACTTATATTATTACAAAATAAATAAGATATTTTTTTTTGAGATAATGGCTCCAAAAATTGTTGGCAAAATTGATAATTTAGAAATCGGCCTATAATTTTTTACATTTTATTTATCACCTGATTTATGTACGGGAAAAATGAAAGATTTTTTCCAGCTGTGAGGAAAACTTCAATTGATTAGAGACAAATTAAATAAATATTGTAATGGTTTAGCAAGAGTTTGACAGCACATTTTTAGAAAAATTGGAGGAATACCATCAGACCCAGTACTTGCACCATCTTTAAGTGAACCAAGAAAATCTAAAATGCATGTTCATTAATAATAAATAAGTTAAAATGAATGTCATGTACTCATGTAACTTATTATTAAATAAATCATAACTATAATCGTTTATTATGCCAGTTGTGTATACTGAAGAACAATATTTAACAAATATACTATAAAGTATCATCCATATTATTACCAGACATTTTATCCAAAAATACTGAAAGGGGAATAATATAATGATTAGATCTCAAAGAATTAATATACTTCCAGGACGACTTTGAGTTGATATTAACATTATTTTTAATTTTTAACAAATGATTTACATGAACTTGATAAGACAATTTTTACAGGTTCTTCGTAAATTAGAATAAATTATGTAATCTGAATGAAAATTAGTAAGTCTATAGTTTTTATGTGCCTGTTTTTTAAATTCAATTAAATTTCTCAAAATAGGATTAGACCAATATACTCGTATATTACGTGAGTTATAATGATTTAATTTAATTTTAGGAAAAAAATATCGAACGAATGGGTTAGAATTTCATTAAGGTTAAGATTGACATTAAGATTGGTCAAATTAGACATTAGATCAATGCTATTCAAAAACAAAGTGACATCATTAAAGTTACATGCATTAAAATTAAAAAAAACTGGACATAATATTTCTGAAAGAAATTCAGGTATAGAAATGGAAAGAATAAAGTCATATAATTGGTGATTAGAATCGATTAACGGTGTAAGTGAACTGTAGTTAGGTAAAGCAATCTACGCAATTATTAGTTAAAGTTAAATCTAAGATATCATTACGAATATTAAAGATATTAACTTGTTTTAAATTAAAATAGTTAATAAATTAACTAATTATTACATTAGAATTAGGATCATCAATTTGGGTATAATCAGTAAAAGAGAAGCCAGATACATTAAAACCATCGATAATAAGTGTATTAACTATACTGAATGAACAATTTTTCTTAAAAATAATATTTTCGACTAACTCACAGTGTTAAATATATATTATATTTGTATGCTATTAGGAGGAATATAAATACAGCCTAACAATAATTTCACATTATTATAACTAACCAATACCAAAACAAATACCTGATCAATGCCACAGATAATATCAATAACAATACGTTTGTATTCGAAGTTATTTCTGATGGCTAATAACACTCCACCTCCTCTACTAACGTGAGTACCAATTCTATCCGCCCTAAAAATGTTAAAATTTATAATTCCAAGTTCTAAATCATTAACAGAGTTATTTAATCAAGTTTCAGATAAGAATAATAAATCAAAATTTAAATTATTTACAAAATTACGGAAAAATTGAAGTTTTATCCTGTAACCTCTTACATCTTGATATTATACGTTTAGTTTAATATATTTTGAGATTGTTGAGATTGAGAATGAATAGAGATGACTTCCGATTTCCTATTTCTTTGACAATTTTCGGGACACCATTAATGAACTAGATCGTTAAATCCATTTCGCCTTTTGAAGTTCATTGATTTAATTCTTCATAGCCTCTCTTTGATACAGGGTCCGATCAGTACTTATATTAATTGATATGATAATGGAGCATTGCATTGTAATA
This sequence comes from Sitobion miscanthi, assembly GCA_008086715.1. Taxonomy (NCBI): domain Eukaryota; kingdom Metazoa; phylum Arthropoda; class Insecta; order Hemiptera; family Aphididae; genus Sitobion; species Sitobion miscanthi. The sequence goes on from CM017804.1 coordinate 19,100,534, forward strand.
ACTTACGTTTATTCTTAATAATATCAAATAGGTACATCAGATTTAGAATCATAAATTACTTTAATTGGACGTGATTTCCCAGCTTGCGTACGACCAATGCGAAAAACTTCCTTAGGATTAATAGACGTGTTGACCCTAATAGTTTTAATAACGTTGTTTATTTGTACAAGATCAAATGCAATACGATCATCCGGCCGATTAGAGTCACATTCTTTAATATTATAGAATAATAATTTATTAGCGTAATGGTTATGCTCATTAATGTTACTGAAAATAAATTCAATAGAATGATGCACAGGCGTATTACTATAGCGTTCATATTTTCGAGATTTTCCACTTCAACTAATAATTTTTTTATTTATAGCTTTAACTCTGGTAGTTCTTTAAGACCTTGATCACAGCCATTGCAAAAATACTCCAGATACCTATTTTGTAAGACACTTAACTTCAGTTGCAGAAAGTTCCGTTTATTTAGAATGTGTAGATAGAATGAAGTTTATATAAATGAAGCTATATATTATTTTATCCACACTTTGTTCGCAACTTTTCGTCCAAATCTTAACATATTATATTCATGTGGCAATGTGACATTAACAACTGATCTGGAGGTCCTCAAACACGTAACTTATAAATACTATACCGAATAACGATGATAAATTATGTTCAGAAGTTAGGGTGTTAGTCACTCCAATGAATGTATGGCAATAGTCACATATATATATCAATTAAAAGTGGACTTAATGAAGTTATATTTTGAGAAATTGTAGATTTTTTGATCTAACTGAAATTATGGCAACAAGACATACCTATATTCGAGCACTGCTAGTTATATCCATGCTGCAGTGTAACAAAGTTTTCTCGCCAGCTATTGGATTCTAACACGTTTATATTTTAAATATTTTAGTCCAAATTTACATTCAATTAATTTTCATTTTTTGACACATGTCTCAAAAGATTAGTGAGAGAGACTTGTAAAGAATTGGTCATATTTATTGATTTTTTTGATTCTTTTCACTAAATTTTTGAATATTTGACAATAAATCGTACTGTTTAATATTTATCGTTGTTTAAATACATTTTAAATATTCTTCATGACACTAATATATGCTTTCACAAAGAATGAATATTCAAATTTAATTTATTAATTTATAAAAAAAATTTAAAATTAAATATTGCTATTTTAGTATTTTGTGATCAAATTAAAACGACAACGTTGCATGAAAGTTAGTGAGTAAAACTGTTCGCAACCGTGTAGATATTAAAAAAAGTCCTGCCGATAGGAATCGTGTACTACCTTGCTAAAATAATTTTAAAAAATATGAGGGAGTGTACACGCCCCACGACTAATTCAAACACTGTGACATAATAATATGTGTGTTATGTAACATTATTGTACCTATTGTAGTAAAAAAAATAGAACACGTTTGGTTTTTTTTTTATTAACAAGTATAATATGTATTTGACATTTGTAGTTTTGTTACAACCATATTGCCATATTGGCATAATAAACATCATATTATTATATTTTATAGTATACCTTATTCTGTAATAAATAAAACATGAATAGTTTAAAACTAAAATGGACGTCGGCCAAATGTTACACATTATAATTATCGGTAACAGACAAAATTAACATAAAAACAGGGATTCCAGTCTGTGCTAGAAAGTTGACTTCTATGCACTATATTATATTATAATAAGTTTTAGCTTTAAAAAGATGTTATATTCGTTCGAACTATAGCATGTATATTACTGTTAGTTAACACTCTTAAGGCACTCTGAAACATTAAAAAAAAATTTTATCTCAAATTCGGTCGTATGGACTTGGCTTGCTAAAAAACTTGTAATATTCATGTAATGTTGTTATAAGTGATCAACAAAATTTGAAAAATAACATTGTCGTTAATATACATTTTTTTTTTTTGTAAACAAATATACAAAATACTTTGATGGAAAATCACATAGTGAAAAAAAATAGTGTAATTTCATACATTTCCCAAATGCATATTTTTATGGTATATAATAGTTAAGTATAATGTAACACCTATTTGTCTTACGTACCTCGCTAGAAATAAAATAAATTGATTAATAAAAGTTACGAAGAGATAATATTTAATAAGATCATAAAAAATAAAGAAATACATTTCAGAAGTCGATGCGATTATTTTTAAAAGTCGTTATAAAGCGTTCATAATAATATATATGCGTATATTATCATTTCTCAAACTCAACTTCAATTTGACTAATGTTAAAATATGATGTATTAATAGTACATTGATATTATGTATGTAATCAGTCACAGGCCACAGCTAAAGCTAAAATGTTAATAATATGTAATAATAATAATAATAATAATAATGATGATGATGACGATGATGATAAAATAGGTAGGTATTTAACAATGGATTTTTAAAGCAGACAAAATCTATTATTATTATGAAGGAGGTCATGCCTTTATGTATTGCATATTTTATTGTTAAATATTATTATAAAATATTATATATTAATAGATGATATATACGATAATATACTATATTCTAGCGAATATGTCAAATACGTAAATTTATTTTACACAGACCGTTTTACAATATTTTTCTAAAAACGAATATGCTATAGATATAATTGCAGTAAGTACAGCAATAAAACAATAAATAATTTTTAGTTTTTGTCCATATAAAATATATACCAGATACCTATTATAATATTATGCTCATCGACTATAGAACGACGCGCCTACAACAAGTACGACGTTTTGAAGGGATCTTTAAATTTGCTTAAGTACACGTTTTTGAAACACTGCAGATTGATACAAGAAAGAAAAACGCATATCCTTCGCATTCAAGAAAAGCAGAGGTTAGGGTGTGCCGTCGGGATAAGTGGACTAATAAATTTAAAATTTATAAAACGATATCGTTATCGTATTCAAACAAAAAAAAAGCATACGAATAATGAAAAGTCAATACTGAGCGGAGTTGTTTCGGCGGTTTTTTTTTTTTTTTTATTTATGTTCGAAAAAATAAATAGCAAAATCTTTTTTGACATTGTCATAATATACATATTTGTATTTAATAATATAAGTACAGCTAATAAACCCGAATCGTCATACATTGGAGTATGACCTATACAACGGACGAACGCGCGACGCACAGTGTTAACTTGACTTAGTTTTTGAAACGCTCATCGCAATATAGGTAATTGCCCTGCCCCCACAAAAATAATTAAGCACATTTTACCCAAAACAAATACAAAAATAAAAACACAACATAATATATCACAATAATAAATTATTACCGTAATAAATACAATAACCATACATAGTAATAATGATAATAATAATAATAATAATAATAATAATATACAGCAATAATAAGCATTTTCCCGCTCAGAATCTAAAACGACTACCTACGAAAACAATAATAGTATATAATAATAATTATGCGTTGCTGTTGCTCGTGCACTAAGCGTATAAATAATAAACGATAAATACAAAAACATATTATTATATCTAATAACACATGCTAATATTATAATATGGTCAAATGGCATTTGGATTTATACACATGTTTATGTAACAATAATAATTATGATATTATTATCACATCAACAGATTCCGTGTGACCATCGATCATTTTTTTATTTCATTAATTTTATCGACTATACAATAATAATAATAATAATATTTTACAGTAACCCGGTGGAATTTCGCTCTATACATTATAATAATATTATACGACATGTACAAGATCCAAGCCCGGATTAAGATTTTTGAGGTCCCAGGGCCAAATTGTTTAGAGTCCCCAACTTGAAATGATAAAAAAAAATGTCCATAATTGTATTTTCGTTTTCATAAGACATTAATATATTATATATATTACTCATTGTTAGTATTCAAATAAAAATTGTTTTCTAGTTATTGTATCATATCGTCTACATTTAGAAAGTATTAGGTGTTTTGTTTTCAGAAGTTAAATTTTATCTTAAAAAAAATATTTTTATTAATATTATAAATTTCTTTTACACGCAATATATTTGATAAGTAGGTAGACGGCAATGATTACAACATCATAATTAATTTAAATGGTGAACAATCAGAGGGCCCTAAAAAAAATGTCAAGTCTTGTCCCCGCCCCTTAATCCGGGCCGATCCAAAAATCATTGGAATATATATAGTTTTTATATAATAATATTATTTTCCGGTTGTCGGCCTCAAGACATCGATCCCGACACCGATATGTAGGCGCCGTCGGCCGGTTTCGTCTCGCTGTTGGATCTCGTCGGCGGTGGCGCCTCGTTGCGGCCGTTGGCTGCGGCCGGCGCGTTGGCCATGGAATTGTTGTTGCTGCCGTTGAAGTTGTTGTTGTTGGCCAGACTCGAACTCCGCCGCCTTTGCCGGCTGTTAGGGATGCAGTAACCGCCTTTGCCGTCCTGGTGGCTGATCAGTCTCTTATTCTTGTCGTCTCTGTCCGATTCGATCTGAAACATCGTTACGTATACCGAACACAATCGATCGATGACCGCGCGCGGTATTTCGTTTCTGTTCACACGAGAATTATACCGGTGGAGCCGAACTATGAGTGGTTTTTTCGGTTGGGGGGGGGGGGGGTGTGACCGATTTCAATAAAAATTCAGTTGCTTATTCAGTTTCATATTGTCATGTTATTATATGCTCATATCGCGTTCAAAGGTTTTCATTGGTCCGTTCTAAAGATTATAATAATATGTATCGCCCGACTTTATCGCAACAGACGATTTTATCGATAGGGTGCGAATTCCGCCGCGAACGGTATAAATATTAATCGTTTCGATACCTTATCATTTTTTAACTCAAATAGTTTTAAGCCCAATAAGGTGACTTCAGTTCAGTCGGGGGCTCAGTACTACGAACACACCCCTTAAACCCACTCTGCTGGGTTGGAGAATATTATAATGACGCTCTTCTCTCGGCTATACAATATAAACCATTTGCACAATAATTGCAAGGGAGAAAAAAAAATTATTTAATTGCGGAAAAATGTTCACTAGAAAAGGACATCAAGTATGCGCACTACTGCTGCAGCAGTTACAGGTACAAACGTACAATATCATATTTTATATTCCTACGAGGGAGGATAATAATGAGAAGATAAAAAGTATGTAGTGACGAGAAGGATGAGTGTGACTGTGTGAGACATTCATTTTCGGGTTGGTTGATCGTGTATTCAGCTATACTATAGAGGTGGTGGCGTTCAAAGGTTGAAAGGTTGGCCCAAATCTTAATGGTAAGCGAAAATATTTTTATTTTATTGTTAAATCTTGCATTTCATAAAAATAATAAGAAAGTTCACAAAAATAAAATTTTTTTATCATTTCTAAATAATAATAAGTTATGAATATAAAATGTTGAAAGTTTGGAACTCATTTTAAAAAAAGGGGTTCATTCATTCTATATAGGTACACTCAATATTCACGTCAAAATACAGAAGGTTTTCCACTTTTCTACAATGAATGCATAATATTAAAAGTTAAAACAATGGAATAATATACAACGAAATTTTTATTTCATTAAATCTGAGATTAAATCCAACAAAACACAAACTGACATTCAAAAACAGTGACGGTGAATTTTTAAAAAATTTTTCTATAAAATTGTGACACGTAACCCGAAAAATGTTCGTAATTCCTGAGCTATACCTAGGTACCTACAAAATTTATGTCGGTTTCTTGCGATTAAAACGTAAACTTGAGACTTTTGACTTATGGTATAATTTACTATTTATGAATAATGTACACTCGATATTATCACAAAACATGTGGAATTAATGATAAGAGAATTCGTTCATCCAGTCTCCATAGTCTTACCATAATTGGGAGTATAAAATATCTTTGCTGTAACAACTAACTCCGCTCTCCCCTACATTGTATTATATTATATTCATTATACCTATTCTGTTTTTGCAATTGATTTTGAATGAAACGTTTTTTAATATTACAAAGTGTACCTAATAAGTGTGTTATATTTTTTGTTTAGGTACTATATTATCATATTATATTTTAATTGATATAATTTATGTAAAGCATTAAAATAATAATAATATCATCCCTTTTAAGTTCAGATTCGAAAAGATGAACCTATAAAAAAAATATTAAGAATGGTACTGGGCAATTTTTACTTATATCCTACTATCTTACTCGAGTACCAACTTAACTCACTTTCATTTCGGGAATTGAAAACATATTTTTTACTATAAAAACTGTGTTTAGAGTTTAGACACACAAAAAAAACACACACATTATTATACAATTAATATATTAATTTATCCTCTCAGAATCTAAATATGTGGTCTGCATAATATATTTAAATTAATTATTATATTATTCGGGGTGATCTGGTTAGGTGTCATTTACATGATTTTATATGACTGTATGTTTTAATATTCCCTCTATTACTTTTTGAAACCTGTAGTTACTACGGAAAATCTCATAAATTAATAAAAAAAAAGCGGGTAAAAGGATGTCGCTCTGCTGTACAGTAGGTTACAAATGTGTCAATGTATAATGGATTGTATTAAACTTGAATTTGATGATATAATATCATTGTATAAGAAAAACGATTCTGAGCGGAGATGGTTTTCAGTCTGGATAATTTATATTGTCATTATTTATTATAGACTGTAAGTTGAATTGATATTGAAATTTTTTTTTTAGTTTCTATTGTGATAAACAGAGCGTTAGAAATTAAAATCCCATTATTAGTGGTTTTTCGTAATTTTTCGGTGGTTTTTCCCGTGGCATTAAATAACTATTGAGAAAATTAAAAAATGACCTCCCGAAAGTAACATTTTGATCCAATTTTCTAAAATATAAGGTACTATATATTGAGATCGGAGCACTCCTTCTGGTAGAAATTTTGTATACAAGATAAAAAAAAAATAAACACTATTGTAAAACGCTCCACTCAGAATCTGAATATTATAATTTTTTTTTAATAAATTTGGATGTTAATATATTTATTTTTCATTAGAGATAGATAGTAAGGTATTTTGTAAAATTAAGCAGTTAAAATGTATATATTATCATCTGAATTCATAATATTATTATACTGAACTACTTATACTACAGTATAATATTTAGGTACTCTACTATACTATTAGTAATACTGATATTGATAATTTTTTTATTGTAATTTTCGGTACTATGATTATCGGTAGAACGAAATTGAATTTCTTATTTAAATGTTTTAATTAATCAAAGGAAAAATATCTAAATAGTTTACTTTCTGGCGTGACGCTGTCTTTCATGTCTTCGTGGCTGGAATTATAGCGGGATATAAGACCTCCTAAAAACAAAACACCGTCGATAAACTATATACCTAATAACACTTATATACCACGTCGCCACCGCCGTACAACCAGAAAAAAAAATATTTTTCGGGGCTACATAAGCGACCAAATAGAATCCCTAGGTTATTATTATATTACATTCTAGTATCATTCGTCGTTATATATATTATATATATCGAGTGATCGATATGTAGACGCTCTCAAAAATAACAGTTATAAGCGTAGTTATCTCTCGAGAAATCGCGACCGCCCTAAATTATATTTCAACTCAGCCACGGTATGGTTTAATAGGTAATATATATTATTATAGGATGCGCCTTTTGTGATTAACGGCCGTCGTACACGAACTACGGCAGCAGCAATAGGGTTTTAAACTTCGACTTACGTTTCTTATATTTACGTATGGCGATAATCTCTCGGACGTGTCTGATCCGCAACTCGAGCTTTCCGATAAGTCCGTGTTAAACTTTCTAGTGGCCCGGGGCGAAGATGGCGCTTTCCGCGCGCACATTTGCGTCTGAATGTGTTCGCAGACCCTCCGGAAACGTCTTATATTACCTGTGTCGCGCAACAATAAACGCAGCAAAACGTATATTTACGTATTATAATCGAATCATATAATATATCATAGGTAGGTGGTGATAACAATAATAATAATACGCGTTTATTGGCGGACCGCGACCGATACCTACCGGAGTGCAATGTGAATATGATGGCGAACAAATAGTCCCTGGGAGAATGCGTGTTCGTGACGTCCGATAAATCAATTTGAAATCGCACTTGCCTCTGAAACATGGCCGTGCCGCCGGATCCACGTCTGTATTCCACCCGGAACGACAGCGCATTAATTACGGTGTGGCTCAACTCGGAAATCTGTAAAAGCATACGCACATAAAAAATACTTGAACCGTTGACGACGACGATCGCTTGGTCGTCAGTGGGCCGATTTATCAAGCCCTCGGGTCGTATAGCATTCATTCGAATATCGAACGACATTACAACCGACCCGATAAGTTATACACAAGTATACACAGACCATTGACCAATACGTGTGTAAAAATATAAGCACGTTGTAGTTGATTTTTTTTTTTAAATTTCATATTAATGATTTCTAAACTTTAATGCTATTACTTATTAGTGTTTGAGTAAAAAGTAATAAAAATGCATTTTTTAATGTAATATAATATTCAGGTCATTGGTGATTGGTGAAATTTGATAATACATAAATCCATCAGAATCAGCACCAAATTTAGAAATCGAAGAGAATATAATCATGAGGATAACCATTTAGTTAAAATGTTATGAATCTACCAACTGCTTTTTTTTTTTAGAGGCAAACGAATAAATATTTTTCCCATTGTCCCTATATGAATATTAATTATTAAACAGTGGCAAACCATTTACCTAATATATTTCAAGGGGGCATTGCCCTCCAATGCTCCTACGTTCTGCCTTGTACTAAATATATAGTTACAGTTGCATGATAGACTTTTAGATATATAAATTCTAACTAGTGAATAGTATTTCAAAATTCGATGATTCCCATTACAAAGTCTGCACCAGCTGCGGGTGGTCATAATATTGTAGTTTCCACCAAATATAATACTATACTACCAGCAGGTTTTTAACATTATTGTTATACGTCGATCGGTTGTCTTTACACACCGGGAGCGAACAATAAAAATATTATATCTTGATTTTACCATTAAAATAAATCAATAAATAAATGTATACAGGGTGATGTACCAAGCATGTGCCATACTTATATTTTTCTTTCTTCTTCTTCCATAATGCAGTTATTCAAAAACTGATTTTTTAGAATTATTTAATACACCTACCTAGGCACCTAAGACCTTCCCATTTTTTCAAATACTTGAGAATGTTTGTACATACAACATAAGAGAGTGCTTAAGGGTGTGCCCTGTGGAGATACGAACTTTTGTTTATCAAATGGGAGACCCCTCCCCTGTATTTAGTTTACCTTATTTAGCTATTATTTTTTCCGAAAATGAAAATAAATAGTTTTTGAGTTACTCAACTTCGTGAATTAAGGATAAAAGGTCCATGGTGTTTAAAAGCTGTAGGAGCTATGGGGATTTGAAATTTGTTGTAATTAATATTAAACTAACAAAATGTATCATTCGTAAACATATTCTAGGTTAGATAGTACACTGCAATTAGTATCTAATAAATTTAATATTACATCTAATTTATATTTTTGTAAAACAATTTTTTAGGATTATTATCTTTATTATATACATTTAAATAACTGAGAAACTACTCGTTCAAATTTTGAATTAGGCACCTATATAAATACACATTGATAACTTACTGTAGAAATGGGGGTTCTCATTTGAAAAATAGAAGTTTGTATCGCCACAGAACACACCTCCTTAAAACTTAAGTAGTACGATAAATTTCAACAATGTGAAAATATATGGTATTTAAGTATATTTAAAAATTCCAATAGTCGACATTTGAATACATTTTTAACTAAAAGAAAAAATAGTGGTGGGCATGATTGGTGAATGTAAAATGTAAAACATCGGTCATATTAAATTTAAGTTTTTTAGTTTAAAATTATTTAAAAATTATTATTACTCGCAATAATGCCTATATGGCCTACTTAGCTACAATGTTTTTTCTCATTTAAATAAAAATAATATTTCGTCAACCTTGTATAATTTACGATCAAATATGCAGATCATAATGTGGATTGACGATAGTTGGGTTTTTAAGATTTAAAACCGTAACTTAATAAATTATGACGATGTATACTCATTACTTATTTATCAACCATGAAATCCCAAAGAAGCTGTCATTGAGTCATTTGGTGTTAAACTTAAAATTTATAAAACTCAAGTAAAATATTATGTTTGACGAAAAAGATGTAGGTACGTTTACCTTTTAGTGTGATTACGTATACGCAAGAACGACGTCACGGAAAATATTAATTATTCAAATGCGCACAATAAACGAAATATTTATTTTATAACTGTTTGAAGGGTGATAATAATAATGTTATATCGATCTAAACACTTACCTAACAACTAAATTATTAAATTAAATTGTATACAGTTTTTCTTAATGAATTTATTGTTATAGGTATACGATGTAGTAATATATAATATTATGTGCACTTAAATATGGAAACTAAACAAATGTACAATTAATGTTTTAATTATTAAATACATTTACAATATAATATGTAGTTGAGCAATCATATATTTATAAAAATAAACCAGTCAAGTGCATATACCTATAAATATACCTACACAATTATACTCTCAATTACGTACCTTTAGTCTTAATTTTGAAGTCATAATTATTAACCAAACAAGAGTCAGATATTAGTATCAAAAAGATTTACTGTAGATATCAACAATGAAAAATTATAATAAAATTATTGTATTATTAGGTCCGAATGTCTGAAAGTTGATAATATATTTTATGCACCGATTTGACGAATATAAAATAAAGGAAACATTGTCCTATCATGTACGTATATCAATTTCATAATAGTTATTTAGATTTTAGACATTTGTATACATTACTACTGTCTATACTACATAGGCAATAACCATATATTATGATTCACCGAACAAAAACGAATCGAATAGTATTATTGTAATGTGTTGTCGAATGTTTTTATACTCGATCGATCGATGTCACGATAAGCGGGAAAGAATGAGGTTCTTTATTACAGATGTAAGATGTTCCTAGGATTTATCGCTTGAAGGGCTTATGTAGTCCTCAATATTCCCCTCCCATAATCGACATAATGTTAACACGAGATTCCTATAGATATATAGACATCGACTGCGACCGTGTCTTGTAAAAAAAGGGTGTCAGCACTTTATTGATTTTACAAAGGCTAATTTACACTTAAATTACTAATTACCAAATTAATACTAAGACCGTATACATAACATTATGATAGAGAAAAGCGAGAAGCTACAATCACGTTTTGGTCATTTGAGGGAGTGCAGGGGACGATGCATCTATAGCGTTGTCCCCTTACCCTCGCCCTCTCTTAGTACATCACTGACGGTGCATAATGTCGATAGCAATAATTTATAATAAAATATATTATATTATGTAAATGCAGAGCGCACAGCACTATTTATTTTTTATTTAAACAAGAAAATTAAGTTTTTTATCCGATTGTATTTGGTTGTTAAATTTGCCAGTGTCCACAAAAACGTAATTTTAATTTTTTTTTGTTAGAACACGAAGCGTCAAGCGAGAAGCGACAGTGTCGTAATTTCAGTATTTTGTTGAGATGACGTGTAACATTTTTTTTAAATTTACTATTGATTCTATTTATTTTATTTTATCATAAAATAAAAACTGTTCATTAGTCATGCAATACACTGTGAATGCTTGTAAATAAGTAAGTACCTGTGTATAGGTAGTATCGAAACGGAAAATTGTGGTGTCGCTCTTGCTAAACGCTGTATTATACTGCCGATAAAATAATACCTCGGTGGCTCCAAAAAAAGCATTGCGCTAATGCAGTGCTACACATACTTAAGCCACTGAACACTGTTCGTTTGCCAAATAGTTTGTAGTTGAAAAAAGAGGGTGTCATTCGAAAAAAAATATCACATAGGCATCCATCGACACGGGACACTCTTTTGACTCCAAAAAAATATCCGCATATTCGGATCTTGATTCTCGAGTATACTTAAAAATTCTAAAAATCCGACGCATGATTAATTGAAGGATAAAAAAAGGGGTTGATCGTGCTTGGTGAATCATACTGTATGTTTGTGTGTGTGTTATTATGTGACACAAACGGGCAATTAAATCCAATATGGAGAACTGCAGTGTTCGTGTGCACACGCGTGCGGTTGCCGTGGAAACGTCGAGATCGCAGCGGATATCGCGATGGGTAGAGGGCACACCGCCGTCGTGGTCTGGTCGTCGACGGCGATTTTCATTGAAGTCGGCGGACGGTTGTCGAGTGCGGATCGGTCTACGAACTACACCCTACAATTTGATTATCGTGTATTATATTATTATATACGCGTTTTCACTGTATGCTGCCGCGAACCTATATCAGGATCCATTAGATTTTTCCGCTACGGGACGCATTTTCACGTCGTGGATATTATGGTCGATGAAAAACATAATGCAATGACATTAATTATTACAGTTTTAGGCGCAGTTAGCGTTCAAAATTTGGGGAGAGTTCGGTTCGATATGATATCATGTACAGTAGATAGGCATGATGGGCTAATAAAACAATTTTCCTCGCTCCGTTCGGGTCAGGATCGCTTAAATTTATTAAGTAAACGAGTGGACTGGATACGATCGTAACCGCACTTTTCATGTTAGATATAATATGATTTATTGCTGAAAAGATTTAAACTTTTTTCATTTGATTATACTTTCAATCAATAAGGAAACTTCACACCGTAACACATATGTGTGTATTGAACTTAAAGTTTTGTAAGTAAAGTAAAAGTGGATTAAAAAAAAAAAAAAAAATTACAATACTGTACAAATACTATACCTACATTAAAACAACTTATTGTGCACAACTTCAATAGGAAAAATCAAAAAAATCACTACCTATCTAAACTCTATAGTCTATAGGTAACTTCTAAAATTAGATATGTACCTAGGTAACCTTACCTAACTTATGACTCTCAATTATTAAAATTCATAGCTTATAATGAAATAGCATTTAAATAACAATTGTTTTGGTGGGATGGGGTGGGAAAGGGGAAAGCCTTTTATTTTCGTGTCTAGTGTAATAATGCACTTCAATCGAATCCTACCATAGTTAATAATGCAGTAAATATACTAAATAATAATTTACGATGATTGCGTTAAAACGATTTTACCAGAAACGTGATAAAAACGATAGTATTTTATAATATTATAAAACGTGTGAACATTAAAATTAGGATTATTAATAATTGGTGAAAGATTCAAGTCTCTATAATTATAGAGTTGATACTTACCATATAAAAATAATTATTACAAAAACCAAAATCGATATTAAAATAAAAATTTAAAAAAAGAGTGCATATATTGTTTATTGGAGCATTTTTCCAGCGGTTTTCTCTTACACTATGGTATATAATATGCTGAGTTACATGAAAACGTGAGGAAAATCAAATATAACCTCTCAAGTATACAATCGACAAATGATTTTCCACGGAAAACCGGGTAAGCATAAAACCAGGTAAGCACTTCATCCACAGATCTACCAGAAAAAAATAATCACACATGAAATAAAATTGAAATTCTTCTCGAATCTAAAGTGTTGATACACGTTAGATTTTATTTATTCTTCAAACATATTACAAGGAAAGCATAAATACATAGGTAGGTATAACTATATCGATTGTCGCGGTAAAATTTTTTCCTCGCAATACAATGTTTTTGTATTCAATGTGCACGATTCACAAAACACAGTCTTCGTGATTACCTGTAATATGTTTGAAATCAAAGTACGCCCCTACTATCGATATCGGCTATACGTTATTATAATGTATAAAATTGAAACATGAACCTGGTTTCCAGTAACTTCCTAGCAGTCACCAAACAGACTGATAAATTGAGGACGAGAAGTTGTCGACCGTTTGAAATACTTTGAATCGCTATATCATATCGCGTGCAATCGATAACCCATATAAATCATTATAATATTGTTGTTGTTCGTTCGAATAATATTCTTATTTTGCGTCTTAGCTAAATTCTCTTCATAAAAATTGGTCGTCACGCATTTTGTCGATATGAATAGACATACGTCCCAGACTCTTAATATTATTTATTTTTTTTTAGTAATGTATTCAATCATATTCGTGTCTGGGATAATATTTTAATCTATGATTATCTCGATGATTGTCTTGTTGTCTTGTCACGCTAATGTTTTGTATTGATAACAATAATCATTTTCTATTACGTATTGATGTAATCAACAGTGGTGTATTTTGGGCTTTTTTCTCCACAAATATTCATAGGCTCATCACGAATTCATATCTGATTATAATAGGTAGGTACACCTTAATACCTTAAAAGTGGTGATTTCCTTTTAAACAAATCTTACGATTGTGAGTTGCTATTTAAGTACATTTTTGATTATAATTTAGACTGGAATAAAGTATTAATAATTTGACTGAATAAATTAAAACTAATTTAACACTTAAATTTACTGAGTTAATTCTCATATCAGTTTAATTAATTTTATATACTCTTGTAAGATATATATAAAAATAACTTAAATTTAAAAACCTTTATCTCAAAATATTAAAGGTATAGACGATTTTTTTTTACTACGAATTCGTCCAATAGGTACTCGATTACTTTCAATGCGATCCTTGCGATTGATTGATAACATGGCTAATCCATTTAACCGTAATGTTGAACTCACGTACATTTTACGCCTTTACGACGTTAACAGTCGGCATCAGTTCAACAGAAAATAAAATCGTTGTACTTCGAGTGTACTGTACATTTTACACCTTTGCTAAAGTAGATAATAATAATTAATGTATTTGAAGAAAAGATAATAAGGCGATAGCCAATAATACAGTTGGCTCGACCGTAGAATTATTAAAATATATGGACTGCGCGTCCGCCATATTCTACTATAGGTTGCCAAGTTCCAATATTGTTTAAAAGAGATAGTCAATACCAGTGTCCTGGTTACCTAAGGTGTGTGCTATATTTTTCTAAAAATGTTGTTATCTTTGTTGTTAAACTATTCTCTCTCTTTTGCTATTAATGGGTGTAAATGGTACCTAAGTTGTATGCTATCTTTTTCTAACAATGTTGGCCCCTAGACCTCTTTCTCTGTTATCAGTCCATGTCTTTATATGTCCATGGGCCCGAACCGATAAAATAATTCTAAAAATCACGTAGTTCGCTGTTTACTGAAAGTTCAAATAACATTTTGCTAATGCCTAGTATGAGATGAAATGGTGTGAAATATACATTATTCAATTTTCAAAGCAGTTTTCAAATATTTCGTCATTCGTCAACAATATTATTCGATACATCAGTAATGAATAGAGCTAGAAAACAAATTGGAGGGATGTTAACCCACAGGAAACCCCCCCTAAATATGCCACTGGACTGGTCAATGATTTATAAAATCAACAGTTTATTATAGGAATTTCAAAACAAAAACTTAAACCAAACCTTATTTTGTTATGTCATGGTAATACCAATATTAATTGGTATTTTAATAAAATCACACTGTGTAGGTAATTGAATCACAATTGTATGGCTGAATGGCTGAATGGCTTCAAGCACTCAAAATCAAAATTGATTAAATTATTACAATAAATCTAATATAACAAAATTATGTAATTTCATTAATTTTAGGCTAAAATGGAAATCAAATTACTTAATTACATGACGCTAAAGTGCACTAACTATAATAGTTTAATTTCTTAATTATATACTATATATTTCAATAATCAAAAAATCATATTTATTAAATTTGTAAGTATATATAAAAATATAAATAATTTTTGACTGATGGTTAATATAGCTGATACTAATACCATTTTCACACCTACTGACCTACCCGTGTGTCGAATTAGTTTCCGTTTAATTTTAAGAAATTATTTACAATATAAAATATGTACCTATTATGAAGTTATTATCATTATCATTATATAAATAAACAATACAAATTGATAATCGCATATGATGAACACCGCCAGGACCGGCTCAAGCGAAAATAGTGAACTAGACAAAATCAAATTTTGCCACCCCTAATAATATATAGTATTTTGAAAATGCCGCCCTCTTACTAAATTGCTGTTTAAGTGCCGCCCTAGGCGTGGGCCTATGTCGCCTACTCCTTGAGCTGGACCTGAACACCGCAGAATTTTGGGTATTTACAGTATTAAACTATATTTTAAGAAAGTCTGCTTCAAGTTCATACCGAAAATTTAATTTTAGATTTTAATTTAGTTTCAAGTGTGACATAATATTTGACTGGTTAGCTTCCACTTAAATTAGGATACGCTCAATACCGCACATTTTTAATAATGCCCACCTAATACTTCTATAGGTCAACTGCAGCCTTTATTAAAATTTGCACACATACTTGACTATCTTATGTGGGAATCGACTTCCACATTGGACTATAGTATTATTATAATGAATGATTGATCAATTTTATTTTATAGTCCTTAACATGTCCAACTGCGGTTGCTCCAGTTTATCAGCCGTAGTAACCAGTTACCACAGTAAGAACACAACATCTGTTGTGGATGATAATAATCTTTAAATATTTAAATATTTTTCCATATTATGTCTATGTGTACTACCAATATAGATATTTTATTTAAGTTTTCATGTAATTATTATGTAGAAAGGTACCGTTAATTGTGATTTGGAGTAAAAAATAACATTCTAACGTTATACATGTATTTGGAAATAGCCAATCGGTAACTTGATGCACATTTAGTACATAGTATTATATTTATATACAAAGATGGCATCGGTAACCAGATGCATATATTTTATTACATATTATTATATTTATTTATTTATATAAACGGCCAACTATGATACATGGCCACACGGGTTTTTCAAGAAAATAAGTGTATTTGGTTATTATTATTATTATTAATGGCTTTGCAAATTTTGCTTGATTATCACAGCCCACAGATACGGTATACTGTGGAATTATCATATTCAAGCTATGAGCTTTTATTTATTAGTTAAACAAATTCGAACAGAATACTTTGTAAAATACACATATTGTTATTGTGCTCGACATGTCACTTATTTTGTGTCACTCATTTGACAGTTATCACTTATAAGAAGTGAGGAATCAACTACACATTTTTTAATAATGTTTGGCAAACAATGAAAAAGTGAAGTATAGTAAATATGGTAGTGAGATCAAAATGTTTCCATTCTTACGGGGTTGGAAAAAAGGAGAGTTTAAAGTTGCAAACAAACAATAATGTAAAATTGTAAAAACAACTTGAAGTTTAAATTTTTAATCTTATTTTTTGAAAATAATATTATATATAGTAGGTATTAATCTACTACCTATTAATATTTGTTTATAAGTTTATCCGTGTATCTTATATAAGATAATATAACACTTGAATTAAGGTTACATTTTTCCTATAAATTTTTTTTTTTAAGAAAGTTTGATATTATTTTTGATAGCCTTTACATTTTGCAAAACCCGATGCGTTTCAAACTTAAACGGAAACCAATTCATCTCAGCTTTTAAGATACGTAATTCCAGACGGGAACCAAATCCATGGCTCACATTTGTAGAACTAAAATGACCGACACTAATACCTAAGATATCTTATGACTTTAATCAGAATTCTCTGCATTAGTCATTACGAGACACACTTGGATAGTAAGTCTGTATCCAAACCGACAAATTCGAAATATGTAACTGAGTAGAAATAATTGTTTTTTCCAAATCAAAAACATCGAAATAATATTATTTATTTATTCCCAAAACACGTATGTGAAAAAATACGAGAAAATGAAGTTCGTATGTTTAAATTATACATTTCACATACTTGTTTTATTTTATTTTTTACATTTCCATGTGTCAATTCAGTTTCGATGAATTTCAGGTCGTCAGAATTACAGACCAAGGTAGTTTGTCTGCTTATATACCCGTGCATCCGATCACATTTCCAATTCCGATGGTAATACGATAAATCCGTTGTAATTTTTATCAAGTAGGTGTATTTCGTACAAATATAACTTGTGTGCAATGACGGGATGAATGTGCATTTGCTTCTGTTGGTATTTACATAAAAGTATACAAATACATGTGGAAACCTACAGGGTGATTCACCACGCTCATCCCATTTGTATCCTTCCATAGAGCATATTATTATAAATTCAAGTGCTGGTTTTTGGAGTTTTTAAGTATTTTATCTGAGCGACTGAGACCTAGCTAATTTAAAAAAGGTTAAATTTGGTTTTTTTTATTCATCGGATTTTAGTACGGTTAGGTTGGATTGGGATTTTGTATTAATTAATTATATTAGTTATCGTAGGTAGAATTAATAAAAAAACGACAAACTTGGTATAACTTTGATACTCTAGAGCTAATTCATACACTTACGTACAAACAGCACGGGGTCTGTGATCTGCCACAGGTATATTGCCTACCTGATAATATATTGCTGCAAACCAGAATTTTTATTCTAGGCAACGGAAAAGTTAAGATAAGTTTTGAACACCATACATCGAATATTAAATAACGAATTGAACAAAGTTTGAGTCATAAAGAGTTGGCACATTGAACGGGCAACAAAGTGCACGGAATCAGCTATTTTTAATAAAAATATATTTATCAATAATACCGCTTGAAACATTTCAATACGTTTTCATTAACCGTTTTTTATATTTACTTGCCATAAACAATATAATTTGAATAAAAAATTATACATATCATTGTCCGAAGGCAAAATAAACAACCAATCTATACGGGCGAAGCTGTGACGGGTCGGCTAGTAATATTATATTATAGTATAATATATGTTTTTAATAACTCAGAAACTTCTAGTTCGTATTTTGATCAATATTTTAAAAAAAAAACTGAGGAACTCTCTTTGCTGTATAGGTGTCGAGTGTACTACATTATTGAGTAGTCTCTGTAATGGATGTGATCAATTTGAATTTGACATTAATCATTGTATACGATGATAAATCATTCAGAACGGAGACGGTCTGTCGGTCTATATTATGAATATTTTGTTATTTATTTATATTGTCATAGTCTATAAGTAATTTTGTTTGATTAGTAAAACGATGAATTGAACTATTTTTAACAAAACCAAATGGCATTTATTAAATAGTAGGTACATAATTACTAGCCTAACCTGATATTAACTTATAAGTCAACATCGGCGTACAGTTGAATACTATAATGGTTGATTTAAAATGCCGGTGAATAGCATTTTATAGTTACATTTTTTTAAGTTATCGATATTTTTTAAATTACGATCAAATAACAAAAATAGTTGCTTTAAGCGTGGATAGCCAACGTGAATATTTGAATTTCAATCACTCATATAAAATGTTCTTTACGTTAAACTTCTTTTTAATTTTAGGTGCATAATAAGGTGTTAAGATTCAAAATGTTATGAATATTTTACTATCAAATTATCAACGTTTTCGTGATTTGTTCGAATTTCAAAAATATTTGAACTTTGATCGCTTATAAAAAATTTGTAAATACCTAAGTATATTCTATATTCCAGTTTATGTAAGAGCAACTTATGAGCAACCTTGTATTAAATGTTAAAGCTTTCAAACGAAAGTTGTAGGTATAATACATAAATCGAAAAAAAAGTAGCAAATTTAAAATATCTATAAAAGCACAAAATGAGCCAAATTATTTTGAAAATTATCTCATGAATAGTAATTAATGCTAATATAAATATTTGATAAACATTTTAAGCTTTTGCAAATATTCATTTTTGAATTATACAACAATAAAACAATATACTTTTTGTTAAAATCTGGTTTACCGTAAATATACCATGTTTTATTTTTCTCGATTATTTATATTACAAAAGGACTCTACATTTTTTACAATTGATCCCCCAAAGTTCCAATTTGCTATTATAGAAACCACTCTCAAAGTTGAAGATTGCATTTTCACTGCTCCAAAAGGTCATGAGTCATGACAGACAAAAAATACACATCATTGTAAAATCAATACACTTGTCGCTCCGCTCAGAATCTACGAAATGATATGCTTAACAAAGGAAGTTTGATAAAAAGAAGTTTGAATCGATTGAATGGCATCTAGTAAACTCTAATTATTAAGGAAATATGGTGTTTAAGGATCCGTCATATTTTATCGTAGTGAAAAAATCAAAATTCATAATTTAAATAAATGACAAATTAAAAAAAAAATGAATGGTAATCATAAGCAAACTTTGTGAGTCCGCTTGTTTATATTACACATTATCTTTTATTACTAAGTCATTTTCTCGGTAAATAATTCTGAAAACATTATTTGATCTTTGAAGTCAATGCCGCACAACGTTTCAGTTGAGTTTATTTTATTGATAAAAATCAAAAACGGTACACATCGTTTTTCTAAATTACGATGTGTCGAAATTATTTGAAAGTTGTGTATTTGTATAAGTAAAAACGTGTGCAGAAACGCATAAATATATCTATAAAATCACTAATTGGCGATAAAATATCCACACTGTATATTTTATGTTTGTAATTATGGAAGTTTCAGACGAACCAGGAACCAACGAAAGAAATTTTCTCAGACCGCGTCTCTCATAATATAATAAATGATAATAATAATAATAATTCAACGTTTTCCAAGGTTATTTTTATGCGACCGGAAACGAGAAAACCAGGGTGAAAACCCCGTTCACGGGTGATCGCTATATATTCGCTATTCCTACGCGTAGGTAGGTCGTACTTGGAAGTTTTTCATTTTCATATTTCAGTGTGCGCGACTGCATATTTCCATTTTAAAATCGACGTGTCATCGTGATTCGCGGCACTAAAGAATAACGTCTTTTCGGAAAACCCAAGAATAATATTATAATAATATATTATGATATTTTATTGGCGACGAGAGTGTGTGCGGCGGAAAATAATAATATTATAATCGTTTTGTGCGTATAAAGGACCGTATATGGTGTTGAATAATGTGCCGGCGTGACGTCGCAAACGCGAACATTTGTGACACTTTGACGAACACTGTGATAATACGATAATATAATATGTGATGCATAATTTATTGTTGAAAATTCTTATATATATGGTATCGATGCGTAACGTAATTTATTTTCTCGAGTATCCGCCACTATGCGCACAAGACAGTTTATTTATCGACAGAATTGCGCAGTCTTCATACCTATTATTATAATAATATATTTCAAAATATTATACTTTTGGGTGATGTATTATCGTAATAATATTATGCAGGCATATTGGTTCGACGAAAAAATAACCGATAAAAAATAAAAAAATGTTAATAATGTTGAAAGTATAGGTAGGTACTGATGACTAAAGCACTTACTACGTTTTTGAAAAATAACAGTTTACACATATTATTATTACCAGGCCGGTTATATATACCTACATATTGACAATAAAATTATAACAAAAATAGGGCTTGAGCTTAAATGCTGTACACAAGCATATAGGTACACCTATTAAATATGCATGCAGTATGTATATATATACACAGTACTTACTCACTTAGAAAAGCAAAAAACGTAATCTAAAAGAAACTAAAACTATGTGCGCTTATTATGTTTTTCTATTCTTGGATTTGCATGTTTTACACTGAAAACTAAAGTAAGTTTATTTTAAGTTGTTTAAGCTATTATTACGTTTCCTTACACTAATACAATTAAGTTGAAGTATATATAAGGACTTATCAAGAAAAATATACGGAGTGATTCACATGATGCTCATCCCCTTTTTCTTCTTCAACAATGCATTAATTCAAAATATTATTTTTGGAGTTCTTATACATATAGGTACTTACTTAAATACCATATTTTCTAATTCTTGAGATTATTTTTACTATTTAAGAAGTATACTGTGCAGATATAAGCTTCTGTATTTCAAATCACAATCTCCTTTTTATATTGTATTTTTTTTATTTATTAGATAATTTTTTGACAATGTTGACGAATTAAAATCAAAATTCAAACTACCTTATCGTTATTTGAATTGTGAATTTCACTTTGTGTACTAAGAATAATAAGTAAATGATAAAGGGTTTAGAATATATGGGGCTAATATGATTTGAACAGTCGAGTCTCTATAACTCGAATCACAAAGGGAATAAAATTTAATTACATTTATGTAGTTTTCGAGTTATATACCTCGAACGCAATTTAAAAAGACTTCAAGGGGTAAAGAAAAATGTAAGTTATCGATATTCGACTGTAATTCATATTAGGTAATCTATCAATATTTATGATTTATAAATTATAAAAGTGGTCAAAGTATCATAAATACTAGATCTGATTGATAACTAAACTAAAGATCCAATATTATAGGTACATCTATTTTATATTTTTGTAAAACAATGTTTTAGAATTACTATCTTATAAATATAAACATTTTAATAACGGAAAAAATTACATGTTAACAATTTTTGTTATCTATATAACATTTTCAGAAAAATGATCCACTTAATAATATTTTATAGCAGAACGGGTCAGCGGGGGGCTTTCATTTGAAAAATAAAAGTTTGTATCTTCACAGGACTCTCTAGATTTAGGTAGGTTCTAAGGAATACAAATAATCTCAATAATTTGAAAATATGACCTCTAATTTTTTCAAATTCCGAAAATCAGATCTTGAATATTTGCATCATTAAAAAAGAAAAATAGGGTGATCATACTAGGTGAATCTTTCTGAATAGGTATATCGTTGGTAATGCGACTCATGACATAACCACGATTCACAAGATCAAAATCTCAAATCATTGTCTTTATTCTTTTGTCTATATTTGCATAACTATATAATAAAATATTGTATTGGTCGTCAAATATGAGCCAAAAATAATCAAATACCCATGAACTAAAAATCGTTGGATCAGGAAATGAACCATTAAAATATGCAAAAATGGGCACTAAAAACTTTTTGACGTTGCGTTCGTCATGAAATTAATTTATAGCTCCCCTAGCAATAATAAGTGAAAAAAAAAACACGGAAATCCAACAAAGTTCGATCCTTCGCATAATATATTTTATAAGCACTCGCGCAGGTGGGTACATATCACACCCGTCACACACACAGAGCATATTATTATGTTATTTAACATGGGCATTAACCTAAGCCCCAATATTATTACGTAGGTACACAGAGCGACCGACGTTGTGTATTATATCTATCTGCGAAGATTTTTTTTATAAGGTCGATTATTTGATTTTGGTATTTTTCAATCGTTATAGCCTATATAGGTACCTATACGGAATCGTTTAAGCTCTCCTATATAATAGATTATGTTTACGTCATTTTCAGACTTTTTTTTATATTTTTTAGACGTTACTGGTCGTGAATGCGACGGTAGAGCGAGAAATGTATTGGTTTTAATGTTTTCCAATACGTATAGTTTTTTTTTTAGTTTTGTCGGTGTTGATTTTTTTCCATGTCAAACGAGTGACCCAAAAGTTTTACGTGACCTATCTTCCAATTCGAAACTTTTATTTTGTTCGGCGAACTTTAAAGAGGTAGTTTTTGTAATTATTATCCTTTATATACCATTTCTCCCGAGGAAAAACTACCGAAAAAGTGTAAAATTCAAGACTCGTTCGTTTTTAAGAACACGGATTTTTGTCATTTTTGTTTCATAATAATAAACTTGTTTATTTCAATAGTTTCTTTATAGATTCGAAATGTACATTTTTGTCTAAATGTAACTTTGAAAATGTCTGATGCTTCTCCATCAGTTTTATTGGTATACAAATGCATATATGCAATATTTGTATGTCTATATATAATCTATATTATATGATTGGAAAATGTAATATTCAGTAAATAATATTATAAGTAATCACATATTATTAATATTGTATTAATCTAACTTAAATTAAAAACCTGCGAAAACGTAATACAGTAATACAGAAAACTTGATAGTTGTTGGTATTATAAATTGAAATATTTCAGATGGAATATAAATATTATTTTATTCATGTTACGAACTGTTTGATTTTTGGAAAATTATTAGCCATTGTGTCTCATAATCAAACTAATGAAATCAACATTTGTAGATAAGGGAGCATGGTGTTACACGGGACAAAGTGTTACGGTAACAATTATTAATTGTAATATGCAGTTAGCAACACCAAAATAATTTAGCAAAATTATCGACTTCGACCATGTGCAATGTGCAATAAGCACAGATATCTATATACCAACTAGATAAGGAACTCCTATATAATTTAAATTGTTATCAAGTGAAACTCAGCTATCGACGGCCACCATTTTCTCGGGGGGGGGGGGAATACATTTCATCCATTATACAAAATGTATTAGGAACAACATCGTTTTTAATGGTAAAATAAAATGGTAAATGTAAAATGACTTACATAAAATATTTTATTTGTTTTTAAAACTACAGGTTTAGAAATAATAAAATACAATACAAAATAAATATTAATTAAACTTATTTGTCATATGAAATACCATGCAATTGCCCCCCGACCTTGATGCTTCAATTCACGGTGGGAGTTCACTATCTAGTACTATATAGATGTCTGTGGCAATAAGGTAGGTAATATCGTTGATAAGCCGATTTAATATCAAATGTAGTTTAATAAATAATTTTAAAAAGTAAAATGTATTGAAAAAAAAATTGTTGTATCGATCTTTACAGCTTTTCTAAGGGAAGTATTTTTTATTTCATTACAACGTGTCTATCTTGTACAGAATAATATTTTATTGGAATTCTCTTTTTAATCAAAATAATTATTACGTTATAACTAAAATCGTTAAAGATGGCTGGTTGGGCCCAAATGTTACGGGGTAAACTGTTACCATGTTAGGTATTAACTAAAACTTGATTATATTTTTTATTGATCTTTTTAGTGTTTGTATACATTTAATTTACCTGTTTTTATTCAAAGGATTTTTAAAATTGTTTTGTACTTATGTGATATAGTTATAGATGACTAGGATGCAGTGCGCACATGGATTAATTTAGTGTCTATTATAAGTAACTAATGTTTGGACAAAGATCATTTTCATTGATCCGATAATAATATATAGGTATTGGTTTATATATAAAATATTATATATTTATTTAACTATAAATAATTGTTCGTAAGCTGTGCCTGGAGCACAATAAATTGAAGTGTAATAATTATAGCAGCACGAATTTATAATCACTGACTAACTTATCTACATGCCAAGTTCGTGGAAAATATTGATCAACTCCATATTAAACTTGTGGATTCAGTACCATATACAAATCTGTGTGCCAACGCAATAAACCACAATATCGTTACACATAATAATTTCTCTCTTTTTTAAATGTTAGTTTTTCAAGTTTTTTTATTGCTCAGAAGCTTCTCAGAACCATCGCGATCGTTTCTCTCTCATTTGGACAATTTTGTTTACTATCAGCTCCCTCTCAAATGCATTATAATCTGAAGGATCGCATCCATGCTTGCGTACAATTTGTTTTTGTTGACGACTTGACGTCATCTACGGGGAAGACATTATAACGGCGATTAACACGTTTTTACCTAACTTATTTTTTTACGTTACTCGGTATTTGATTCACGTCTATAAAAAACGATCCATATATTATTATGTCATATCAATAATCAACTCCCTCTCAAATGCATTATGATCTGAAGGATATGGTCTAGAAGATATTATGACGTTTTTTAATTTTTAATATAGCTTAAGTACTCATCTTTTAGACGATGCTTACACAATTGCATTTCCCTATAAACTTTTGCATACAATTTGTTCTTTTTGACGTCATCTATACGGGGAAGACACTGAAGGCGGCTAACAATTTTTTACATACCGCAATTTTAAACATTGTACGCTAGCTGATTCACGTCTACACAAAACGATTAGCTTACAATTCAACTCGACGTCGGAGCTGTGGTTGTACAGCTTAGCTGTTCCGGGAAGTCTTATTGTTTTTAGTTCATTATAATATGCATCCGCCATTTTATCATACATAGGTACTACTATACACCGACTGGCACACATGAGCGTCTGACCTAATTCGACTCGAGTTTTTTAATAACGGTATTCAAACAGAGATTAGCAAAAATCGATGTATTCATATAATGTTTTCCTATTTACTGAATATTTTTTTTCTCTATTTTTAATACAATACAACAAGATGTTCTACCTTGGGCTACCTACGTATTTAATCATTACATTTATTATCAATCTAGCTATACCTTTTATACAATATACTATATGCTTATATCAACTTATTCTATATACTATATGTACATTTGATGTACTCAGTGTTGGAACTGTGGGGGTACGCGGGGAGTCTTTTAAAAAAAAAACATGTTTTAGCGAATTTTATTCTTTGAAATTTACTCCTTCTTTTTTCCTAATTCAAGCAATGGTTGTACTAGGCCACTAGGATATATCTGTAATACTATTTATATAGTTAACGAAAATGGCTTTATGCGTTTTGAACAAATTCCAATGTGGTTTTCGCTGTTGGAAAGATTTGTTCTCCGGCAAGGTTTTAAACATAGTTTTATGAACCCAATTCCTGTCCCCAGATAATTGAGTAAATAAATATACCCGTGGTGCTATCTGTCTGGTGTATAAAGTGAATTTTTATAAACAATTTCTATGGAACCACTCACTATAGACCGTGTAAAAAAAAAACAGTGTTATTTACATTTTATTGTACATTTTTTCTCGGGCTTAAACAGATTTGATAATGGAGCTATTATTTTGAAGCTTAATACACTTAAACTGAAATGCTCATAGCGCTGTATCCAATCCACCATTTACCTACAACTCCGAAATGCCCTGAGATGTATACTCAAGCTAAAATACACAAATACACCTATAGTGCCGTTTTGTATTTATTTGGTTCATTATTTTTTTTCAGACCTGTAATACAGCTGGATTAACTGATATTATATCTTTTAGAAATCTGCAATCCCATTATGAACTTACCTAATGTTTTGTGAATAATTTATTATTGCATAACATTGTTTGTACAAGTCGTTGAATCAATAAATGAATAATATAATAAAAATTAATATTATGCAACCACATAGGCGTTTATTGGGGCTCGACTCGCGATTCTGAACAGCGGAGATGTAACAATACATTTTTGTTGAGTAACTATAAATATTTTAACTTGTAACTTGTCATCGGTTTTCTATTTATATCATTATTATTATTATTATTATAATTATCAATAAAAAGTCACAGAAGTATGTGTAATTAGAAAGCCCAACACAATTCACTCAGAAACCGCTAAAAATTAAATAAACCTTATACTAATATATCTTGTATAGCGCCATATGTTTTGACTTTCGATTGAAGTCCGTTGAAAATTATCGGCACTTTACCATTTTACTGCGGTATAAAAATGTTCTATACTATTTATTTTTTTAAAACCGTTACGATCGCATGTCCGCACATAACCCCCACGGCCCCGCACGGAGCACCTATATATGATATAATTTATACCTAATATTATTTATATTGAATAAATATATTATGTGGTCGACCACTGGGCCGATAATTTGTTTTTATTATTTTCACACGTGGGTACTATATTTCGTTTTTGCCCGATGCACATGATGGAAAATATATTTTCGTACCTTCGTTATTTTGTCGTCACCGACCATAGGTCCGGGGCGTCGCATAAACAGGCACCGGAGGACGTCCACACTCCACAGGATTTACAAAGGGCGATAAATTCCTCAAGCTCGTTCACTCCCATTTTGCCTTGCGTCCAGGCGTGTGCTTTAAATTTCTAGTTTTTGCAATTTTCACGACAGTGCATACACTTAGAGATCACATTTACAAAAAAGTTTATTTATTTTCATGGAATTAAATATAAGTATGGTGTCCCGTATGGACAAAATAATATTCCTATTGGATTTATACAACCGAATGTATATCATTTAATCAGTTATAACAACGTGTCAATAAGTTGGCCAATTATTACAATTTAATATTTATACGCATTAATGGGTAAGATGCCAAAAGTGTTGTGTGATACTAACACTCATTTTCACGTCAGAGCTGTTTTAATTTTCCAATTTTATAAACTTATGTTTAATTTAGCACTATTTTTTGGGAACGTCAATAGATTATTAAAAGGTATAGTCGTATATATTATCTAATTTTTAATGTTAACGGATTTGTTGAGATTATATGTTGTAAGTGGAATTTTATCTACCTAGGTATATTTTTGTTTCCTTTGGATATATATTTTAAAGGACATATTAAAAATTATTAACTCCTTTCTATTAATTATTAAAAAAAAAGATGGA
This sequence comes from Sitobion miscanthi, assembly GCA_008086715.1. Lineage (NCBI taxonomy): Eukaryota > Metazoa > Arthropoda > Insecta > Hemiptera > Aphididae > Sitobion > Sitobion miscanthi. The sequence goes on from CM017804.1 coordinate 19,128,819, forward strand.
TACTGCTCTAGTGCTCTGCTGTACAGTAAGTTACAAGTGGCCGTGGGACAGAACCAACTAAATACTAACTACATTCACTTTCTCATCAGAAAAGATGCTTAAGTTGAAAAACAAAGCATTATTTCCATTAGGAAAAATATTTACAGCAGAAAAAAACACACATCATTGTAAAATCAATACATTCATCGCTCCGCTCAGAACCTCTAAAATACACACAATGTATAATAATAATTGGAGTATTAGATATGCATACAATAGTCGATAAAACATAAATTCAGGGCTAATACCATTATAATATGTCCGGTCGTATTGTGTATTTTATTGTTTAATCATAAAACATTTTATTCCTCTTATACATTACTGCGAAGTTTGTTAGTTCCGTTATTGACAAATACGTTGGTACTACAATTTCGAAAATGTTTTATGCGTATGGAATGTTGTTATTATGTCTTCACCAAGGAAAATGTTTTCCAAAATTAAAATATTTTTTGTACGTTTGCTATGTGCACTAAAAACACAAATTTCTAGATTAAAAAAAAGAAATAGAAAATAGTGGACTTTTGATATTTCGCAGAATATGGTAAAAAATTTTAAATCAACCCGGCTTCAACCAACAAACTTATAAAACGATTTAAGAAAAAAAATTACAAAACACTTTTAATAATAATAGATTATATTTGATTACATTATATTAGATTACATTTGATTTAAAGGTAGGTATTTAAAGGTATTATACTTAAGAAACCCAAAAATCAGAATTAGTTAGAACGGCGGAGAGCATACGTCATGGTGAATTGGTCTGTACACAACACGTAGTGATAATTCACGTATAATTCGTTATATATTTTAATATTTATATTTAGATTTGTTACGGTCAATGGCATTGTATTTACATTGCCAGTAGTTGTGTTGACAGTAGTGTGTCAATCAAACCTTCAGTAATAGGTATCTCGTCAATTATCGTCATGTCAAGACCATTTCATCCAACAACATTAATATGGCTTAACTAGTTATTTATCGGCATACCAAAATAATTATTGTAGTAATCTTAGATTTGATGATCAGGCACGATTGTGCCTAATAATATTAATTGTAATATTGAAGGTATTGTACAATCAATACTTAGTTAAGGACAATCACACGTAACGTCGTGTACGTTCTTAATAAAATGTGTGCAGTACAGTCGTGTGCAGTGTAGAGTTCTGTAAAAGATTGCTGTGCGCCTGTGCTCCAGCCTGCAGTATATCATAAACCTATATGACCTATATAGATCTAGGGGGATAATGGACTAATGGACTGATAACAGAATGAGAAAGATTTGAGGGTCAATATTGTAAGAAAAATAATAATATAGCACACTACTTAAGACCATCTGTACAAATTAATAGCAAGAGAGAGGGAGAGTGAGAGATAATGTCAACAATAAAGATGTCAACATTTTTAGAAAAGATAGCATACACTTTTAGATCCCATCATATTGGGGTTTCGGCCTGATGCCGTTTATGTTTAACTACGTTTTATGTCAATAAACGATGGTGGCCGGAGGAGAAGTAATGGTAACGCGGTTCCTCTTCCGTCCCTCGATTAACCCGGAAAAAAATATGTGCACTATGCGATCGATGTACCCACGGCATAGGTATTGGCTGTCTCTTTCAAATAATGTTGACTCTAAAACCTATATAATGTAGTAACGACAGGGTGCGGGGGGTGCGTAGTGGATATTAAATATGCCTATGGTTTAAATAAATTTGAAATAGAATAGCAATATTAAAAAAGTTTAAAAATTGTATTGAAATAAAAAAAATGCAACTAACGCATATTCGACCAAAGTATTATAGAGCATGATGTCTATTAAATAATGCAAAAAAACAATTATAATTGTAGTTTACATTGGCCTGAATGCGCAATTCCATAATATATATACAGTTCGGGCGATGTATAATTTTGTCTACTTTGCCAATCGGACAGTTGCACTTACATATTATTATACGCCAGTACACGATGGTCCCACTTTGCCCGTAACACATAACAATAATAATAATAATAAATTATACCAACCACCGTGTCGATCGTATATCGTTTTCGTGCGTAACGGTCGTTTTTATGTTTCGCGCGGCCCGGACCTCCCATTTATATAATATTATATACATACATTATAATATTATATATATATATGCATTATACCTATGTATATACACTTTATAATATATATGTGTGTTATACCCACATATATATGATATGGGCGCCTATACGCGTATTATAATAAAATGTTTGTACGAAAACTACGCGAGAAAAACTGAAAAACCACTCGCATGCTACGTGTATTATTATAGTGTGGCACATTGCACATAATAATATAGAAAATCGTTTGCAGCATATACACAATTCTGGAGCTGTGCCACCCAGCGTCTAGGGGAGGGGAGGGGAGGGTCCCGGGCCCGGGATCGGCATTCGACCCACCGTTTTGTATACGTACCTATATATATTTATACAGGGTGATTCACCAAGCATGCTCACTCCCATTGCTGAAATTATTTATTTATTGAAATTCTGATCGTTGGAATTTTTAAACATAAGTAGGTGCTTAAAGACAATATTTTCAAATTTTCGTGACTTTTTGTGCTGTTTAACTTGTGGCTATACAAACTTATGTTTTTCAAATGAGAACGCCGCCCCCCTCATATTTGACTGTAAATTATTGAATAGATAATTTAAATTTAAATTTGATGTACCTACCTACCTAATTCTAAATTCTAACGAATAGTTTCTCAGTTAATACAATATGTTTATGCTAAGCATAATAGTCCTTAAAAACGATTTCTCAAAATTATAAATTAGATGTAATATTGGTATATTATTTATTTTGAACATTTACCATTTTTACAAATCATAAATATTACAACTTTCAAATCACCATACATGGTGCTATGCTTCCAAACCCGCATTATCAAGGGCCTAATGTTCTTAGTACACAAAGATACAAAGTTAAATAATTAGAAATCACTCGTTCGAACGTTATGCAGGTAGTAGATATCTATTTTGGAAGAATTATCCACTAAAAAATATAGAGTACGATTAGAGGCCCTCATTTGAAAAACTCCAGAAGCTTATATCACCACTGGACATACTCCTTGAGTACAGTACAAAAAATCTCAAGAATTGGAAAATATGGCCTTCAAGTATGTTTGAAAGTTGCAAAAATCAGAATTTGAATAACTTTGACGTTGAAAAAAAAATGGGGTGAACCTAACATCCTGTATACACGCGACACGAGGCAATACGCAGATAGGTCGAAAAAACACGGTCCGATCGTTGACCGGGACCCGTAAGAATTTTTCCATTACGGCTGTGACATGACGCCGCCGCCTCGGAAGTCGGAGGCCGACATTAACGGCTTGTACTTTTATCTCATCCACCCCACCGCACCCTCCCTTCGCAGGGGCCGTTTTATTATATTATTATTATTGTTATGGTGTTCCGCGGCAGCTCTCCCATTTCAAAGGATTCCGTCGCATCACGCTTTTAAACCCTTTTTACCTGGAAACCCCTTTAACACTATATACGATCGCAGCGCGCCAACCGAAAAAAGCAAAATCACAATTGTTCTTCCAGAATAATATATGGGTGAAAAAAACGAACCTAATGAAAAACAATAATAATACCCGTATGTAAAAATAACCGTTTTCTGGCATTGAGACCGCAAGACCATGGTTTTTGGTAAAAAGTTTCCATCTTTCGTCATGCTCATAATAATAAAAAATATTACTATCTACATTAACCGTTAGAATAAAATACAATTTATTGGTACGACCAGTGCAAGTAAATTAAACTGTTCGAGTAATGGCTCCGTTTTATTGTCGTCAAAAGAAAAATATTATATTATGAACTATTACGCGTATATTTTGATTCGTTAACGCGAATATGGAGAAGGGACGGTAGTCAAAAACTCACAGATTACATTAAAGAATCGCAATGTAAAAAATATTCGACTTGTGAAACGAAAATACGAAGATTTTTTATCGTGTTTATTATTTTTCAATGAATCCGTATATTTTTATAACACACTTTAGTATGCACCACTCGTTGGCAGCGTGTAAACGTTAAACGACGATTTACAGTTTATTCGACGATATAAATGTTTAAATATTGGTTTTATTTTTTATTTATATTTTTACACGATTTATTGATAATTAAGCTATTGACTTGTTTATTGAATTAGGTATATGTATTGTGATTTGAAAATGTTAATGTCTGACAAAATAATGTGAAATTCGGAGAAAGACTTGCCAAAATCCTTGGAGGTTACATGTTCAAACAAAATATACTTTTGATGTTTAAACTCGGCCCCCAGAGGTTTTTCCTATTTGCGCCACTGCAGCATATTATATAATATATTATTCAACGTCCGAAAGCGATGAAAATTACTTGTTAATACCCTATAGGAATGATTTGGTCCGTTACCTTATTAAGTATACATTTTATATTCGCGGTACTCATGTCGGAAAGTGCAGCCTTCACAGATACCAATAAAACGATTTCCGACCGGCCGTCATCGTCAGTCCGATTTTTAGGAATACGTTGAGCCCCTCGCATTCATTTTTGTAGATTGTTTGACTACTTCGGTCGTAGCTACGATTTGGTCGGCCAACTTTGTCGTACATCCGAAATATGTTGGGCGCGTATTTCGCATTACTTTGCAATGTCGATTGAAATTTCAATCACATTTTGTGTGTAGGTACTGCGCAGCAAAATCGATGTTAATGTGGAGTGACAACTATGAACTAACTGACAAGAAGAATGTAAGTGAATCGAATCGTGGAATTCGGGACTGCGAAAAAGACGAAAGAAACTTTGCTCGAGTATACGTGTTGGAATGATCGATCCAACACGTACCTATATGAATACAAAATATTCTTGTGAAAATCATCGAGTCTCAAATTGTACATAATAATATTATATATTCGGGGGCGGATTTACGATGGAAAAAATAAAAACGAAAAACGTGGATAGGTATTTTCTCAATAAAAAAAAAAAGCTCCTGTGTTATATGCTACCTACCACAACTACACTGATAGTGCTGTATGCTACCTGCTAGAAAACTGTTATCGACCTTAAATTTATCGTAATAATTCTAACAGGCAAAGGTTTATATTTGGAGGGGTGCTACAGCAAACCTTACAAAACTATTTGTTTTAAATTATCCATAATAAACTTATATATCGAAATCAATAAGGATATTTTTGCGGACTAAATCTTTGCTGTCTCCTCCCCCCCACCCCCAAGTAGCACTACTGTGAGTAATGTTATCTTTTATTAGTTTACTAAATAAATACCTACTATAAAAACATTTAAATGAATACATATTTTTTAAATGTATCTATAGGTAATAACATTTTTCATGATCTTATAGCACGAAAATGTAAAAATCAGGTAATTTTTGAAAGTGTAGGTAACGTTAGAAAAAATTTCCAAGCCTGTTAAAGCCTATTATGGATACCAGGGTTACGTATACTTAAATTACCTACTTTAAAATGAGTTTGTAGGATGCATACATTACAATACATCATGTAACAGATATCCATAGGTAACATTTTCGTAAGTACAAGACAATCATATAAACACGAACATTAATTGTTACTTGCACAGCGAAATCATAAATCATTTAATCGCATTTTCAGATTATAAACATTTTTGAGTGTTTAGTGTAAAAGACATGGAGTCAATGAACAGTCATTACTTGTTCAATAATGCAATTTTAGAGAAAAATGTAAAATATAACAATATTTAAACTTTAAAGTCGACAATATTTCAATGAGAACGATTTATCCATTATTTAAAAGAATTCATAGCACTAAAAGTTACAGCTACTGGCTATTGAAATGGAAAAAGTATTTTCTAACACCTCCATAATATTATGAAATACCTAAGTATCTATTGTTACTAAATTATACTCGAAACATTCTGCTATGCTTTTTCCTCTAAAATATAATCATCTTCTATCAATTTTATAGCAAGATTTTTAGCTCTGAAATCACACTCGAAGTTGTCGACTAATGACCGATCTGCGTCAACATGAATTTTCATGAATTTTAATCAACGATTATTTCATTCCTTTTCACGTAACAACCAACAATCACACGTCGTGTAAGCTACTTTAAATTAGTTATCAAGTATATTTTAATATTGAATTTTGTGAACATTTCGTATAATATAAAATGCTTAAATATTATATAAGGTACTCTTTTAAAACGACATTAGCATGCAGTGGAGTGTGGGCCGCGTTTTAATGAGAAAAAAATAAATGGGAAATTTGATATTGCGGTATTAAAATATATTTCGTTAGATTTTATAGTGACTTGTGACTAATATTTTAATAAGTACCTATGAATAAAATAAAAATGTTGATGAGTTGATTTGGATATTGTATCGTCACCTGATCGCGTAAATGATAATTTATTTTTAATCGGTACTCATGCAGGCAATAGGTTTACCCCACGCTGAGTTATATCAAAATATAATGTCAATCGATACAATTATACAGCATTTTTATTTTGATGGATTTTAATTTCAAAAACGTATTCTGATTTGGTTGAAATGTCAATGATAATACGTACACAATTTTTTTTTAATTTTAATTATATTTTTTTATCGCTCTGCAAAAAGTTTCTGCAATGTCGAAAATCGCTCCAATTGAATGCATAATATAATATAATATATCCAAATCTGTTTTCAAAATTAAAATCTATCAAAGCGAAGCCTTACACAGTTTTTCCATCATGCGCATGACACGTCATCATCGAATGCGATTAGGTCTAGAAACCACTATTTTGTTTAACTACGACTATATAGACACATATTATTATATTATATCATAACACCATGTCAATTTATCATTCGCGATCGGCAAAAAAATTCCGAAATTTGCCCCGTGTAAGTAAGCTTAGGTCTGATAAACGTATTTTATTTCCCGCCACGATACATAATATAACAAATTGATTCGCTCGACTAAGCGCCACGTCGAAATGGTTTGTGTTAATCCAATCACTATGTGTTACAGTGCTTGCGCATTTGTGCAGTCGAGTGACACAGTTGTCGTTTAGATTTACAATATTATTATAATATTATGTGATATCGATGGGCACAAAAATCTGTCGTTTAATTGCCCGAGATAATAATAATAATAATAGACATGCTTTGCACTCGAAACAATGCTCACAATAATATGCGGTCGAGTCGTCTAGACGTCGAAACTTTAACACTATATTATTACAATATGTATACCAACAACGATCAATACATACTCACACGGCGGCACACCTAAGCCCAATGGCATATTATTTTATCGTTGCACCCGTTGTACGTACAATTCACTAAATGGTAAATATTGTTAGTTCGTATAATCTCGAATATATTGTCAACTAAACGACGCGTGTCATGTGGTATATTACGACGAAAATAATTGTACAAAAATATAATATGTTACCGTCTGAGTATGAAAACCGTTTTGAGGCGTCGAAAACTTTGTGTGCGTGAAGTTAAACCACATTGTCTAAATTGCACCGGACGTTTTTTAAGTTCTAGGTTTTAAATAGTACTTAAATGTATGTAGATGTTTTGAAATTAGGTGTTTGTAAGTTTTTCAGAGCCGATAAGTACCTACTGACTCAAATTAACTTAAAGGAAAGACCCACATTGTATAAATTATACTAGACGATCAATTAACAATTTTTACTAATAAAGTGTGCTCTAACAATAATAATTTGGACAAAGTGGGGACTAACTTCACTTCCGTGGAAATGTCTATGGGAAAACAGACGCTGTTATAGATATAATTATTCGAAAACTACATAGAAATTATTGCATTTAACAAAAGACAAACGCATTGGGGGGGATCGTTCCTTTACATAGGTGGCTTACTGGCCTGCAGACGTCCAGCCCCTCTTTGGAATGGGTTTTGGTTTTATCATGTATTTACAATAATAAATAATAACATAATCATCAAATTATCTTTGAATAAAATAAAAAATGAATACAACTGAAAATTAGATAAGTTGGTCAATCAATTTAGGGCGTCTGCAGTATTAAGAATTGTATAAAATAAAATGAATAGCCAATTTCCCTTGAACAAACTTCTGCAGATACGCCACTGCTGTACTGAACATTTTTCTTATTCGTTATAGGTATTATAATTTATTATATTCGCTCTCGACGAAAATTGGTTCAGTTCATAATATTTTATTCCTCAGAATATAATAATTTTACTAGCGATGACCCGACGGTCGCCCGTGCGCGGTGACAATCTCAATCTAAGTGCTTAAAATAGACGGATTATTATAAAATTATTCACAGCTAATATTATATCATATGAATAAACAGTTGTTGTGGTTGTGTAATATTGTTAGTACCTAAAATGTATTATTCTATTATTACGTTAAGTAAAAAAACTACAAATACATTCGGAGAGAAGAAGACAATTTATCGAATAATCGATAGGTATGTACCGAACTACAATGTACCTAATAATTTATTATTTTTATTAAATCTGTAAATGTATGATAATAACTTGATAAAAAAAAAAAAAACCTTTATTGCAGGGGTCGGCAATTAAATTCTATGACGGTAGTCCAGATAATTTGAAAAAAAAATGTTCAAGGGCCAGAAAAAACTTAAATATTAGTTAATATACCAAATGTGTTTATTTTTGTGTTGATAATACATTTAAAGGTATTTAAAGTAAATTATTCAGTATGATATAATATTAGCCAGTTTTTTAAAATTTGGTACTCTTTGAGAACAACTAATGCGCAGAGTGTTTTTAAGGTGGATATCAGTTAATCTTTAACGATATTTATTCTTTAAAAACTTTTGGAGAACGAAGTTTCCCATACTATGTATATGTGGAGCCAAAATACATACAAATAGATCAAATATCTATTATGTGCGGAAAACAGTATTAAAAAAAAAAACTTGGCAGTCCAGATTTTTCCTTCCACGGGCCGCCTATTGCCCTGCTTTATTGCATGTAATATACGCACAAACATTACGGAGACAGTTATAATTAATGTACTACTAACTAAATACAAGCTAATGTAACTATACGATAACTACCTACTGGATGATTATTAATAAAATAGAGTATCCATTGTCACGAACGGTAGCAAGTTTTTATATTAATATAATTATTTTATTCGTAGTCGTAAATAAACCATAAAAAATAATATGATATAAAACAGTATGATATAATATTATATCATTGTTGTTTTATTGCACCCGTGATGGGTGGTAGGTATATTATAGAATAGGTCGTCAGTTTTATCCCATGACATAAACAACATCCAATTAGCGTAATATATATATTATTGTTATTTCTACGAGCTATAAAATGTAAAAAGTCACTTTTAGTTTGAACGAAATCCTACATTTTAACCCGTAGACATCATACACTATACAAATAATTATGATGGACTATAGTCATTTGTGCACTCAGAGCGGTCAGAGATAGCGTGCACTTATCGTGTATGATTCGTGAAAATAGTGTCTGCGCTTTAATACTTATTGTTATTGCAGTGAATTATCAATTATGGTGGTATACTACGACTACTATGGATATAAAACATTCGGTATAATATTATTCGCTATAAGAATTGGGTGTCAAAGATATTAAAATTAAATACTATATAATAATAGTATATTAAAATAGGTCGTCAGTTTTATCATCCCCTGACATAAACTGCATCTAATCAGCGTAATATTTATTATTATTATTCATACGAGCCATACAATGTAAAAAGTCACTTTTAGTGTGAACGAAATCCTACATTTTAACCCGTATACATCATACACTATATAAATATTATAATGGTCATTTGTGCACTCAGAGCGGTCAGAGATAGTGTGCACTTATCGTGAATAGTGTCTGCGCTTTAATACTTATTGTTATTGCAGTGAATTATCAATTACGGTTAACACTATACTATGGATATAAAACATTCGATAAAATACTATTCGCTATAAGACTTGGGTGCCAAAGATTTGCATATATATTATTAATATTTTAAAATATTAAAAGTCGTCTATAATCCAAAGTATTGTATTATAATCGTCAATATCTATATTATTTTTGTTCATTAAATAAAATGCATAAAACGCCTCGTATTCGTAATTGTTTTGTAAAATTAATTTTCTCTATGGGATAGAATATCACGTAAATGCATACTACGTAAGTATAGTTACTTACAATGTTATAAAGTTTAATGTTATAACACGAAACTTTGACGCCCTATCTTAATTAGATAATATGCGTTCATATTTTGTCGATTAAGATTACACGTTTAACGTTTGACTTTTTTGAACAATATTGTTCTAAATTTAAAATCTGGAATAAAGCACACAAATATCTGGGAATTCGGTACTTTAGTATGATATGATTTATTATTTTTTTTATCTCGTTTTGACGTTTATGTCTTCCACCGATATTATTAAGAGCTCTTATAGACGTCTTTAGGATGTCAGCGCACCGTTTGTTTTTTCTCACTGGACCACGCGCCACTTAAATAACATTTTCACTCAATATCATATTTTTTTTTTATGTTTTTGAGTAATCTTAAAGTACCCATTGTGAAAAGTATAGAGAATAATATTTTTAGGGATTTAACACATCGAATTGTCAAAATATTATCTCGAAACAATTTTATTTTTAAAGTCCAATATAAAGTCAAATAATAATAAAAATATAAAACTGATATGTCAAACCCTAAAAAATATTATATTCTATAGTTTTTGTATTGGGCAATTTTACTCTAAAATGACTCAAAAATCATAAAAAAAAACGGTTTTACGTAAATGGATTTTATTTATGTTGCATGTGGGTCTGAGAGAGAAAACAAGTATAAGGCTAACATCCTCTTAAGGGGATTCGAACTCGTCTGTGTTTTCTACCAAAATAGACCTATTTTATGACAACTTTACCGTCTATCCCAGTCATCAGATAAAATTTCTCTCAAAACGTTATAATATATTATATTAATCTTTAAGTCCACCGATTTATGTTTAACCGTTCACTGATAAAGCTAATACCTTAAACATGACCGGTCTATGTTGTCGAGCACAGCACCATATTATGGAGTGTACTACTGCATTAGGTGCATTTTTTCTGTAACTTGTTTTCTGGAAAATCGATTTTTTTCAAAACACACAGTGTAACAGCAGTCGAATGAGAAAAAAAAATAAGTCACGATCGTAAGTATTTTTCTCAGAAATAGTTCTTCGATCATTGCTGTTAAATAAATATAATAACAACGTTACACAACGCCGATGTGAGTGCGAATGTACAACACAAGGTTAGGATATAAGATATAATAATATTATAGTTTCCGTTTTTTTTTCATGTTTCAACGAAATCTAAAATTTTTCTAACGATAAGGGGACATCCACGTTTGTTGTCTGAATGTCTCCGTCATATTATAACAAATTTGTGTTTATCAGTTTCGTTATAGCTTTAAAAACATAGTGAATTGACCTATATAGGTATTATCGAACTGAAATAATAATGGGATTCAAAAAACCGAAACGCACCATTTATAACGAGTTCAATATATTGGCAATAAATAATAATAAGGTAAGTGGTATATTATAATAATACTAATAATATAATATGTGGCTATAAGAGGGTTCCTGACACTTATTCGCACATGTCAACTATTATATATTTACGTATATACGTAGCGTATAATTTGATTTAAATGTCTTAATATGTTTACTTTGGATTCATTAATCTGAAGTAGCGTAATTTAATTAATACTAGCTGTATAAACTGACTTCACTCGGGAAAAAAATTAAAATATTAATACTCTGATACATACTCAAATTAGGTGTATTTAGGTTTTTGTGTACCTATACCTCATTTCATGGACAAATCGGCGTCAGTGTACCTCGTTGAACTAATATAATAATAGTTATAATTAATTCGATCGAGATAGGAAATCTACCTGTGATATATCGGGAATAGCACTTGGTAAGATATTAAATAATTTTTTTTATTTTATTTAAAAAAAAATTCTTTGACAAATGGCAAATATTTGTATAAACCAAAAAATATTCGATTTTCATGTACCAAAACGAAGTTGAACCATTCAATAGTAACCTATAGAGGTTAAAAAACGGAGCTAGAAATATGAATGTGAAATTTTATGTAAATTTGTTCAGTATATTATTCTAGTTCAATAAGTCCCACCCAAACGTGGATTCAATTACATCGAGTATAGGTACAACAATATAAAATTCACTTTTACATTTTTATAAGTTAACGACCTAATTTTATTAAAAGTCGTTCGTAAAATCGTTTGTTTTGTCGGAGATGTGTCTTCAATATTTTAATTTTAAAGTGAGTTATAGGTAAGTAAATGTCGAAAATATTACAATTTAAAAATGCTTAGCTTATAGGTTACGATTTTGTCCGTGAGGTTCGATGGAAAATGTTGAAGTAACCCCTCCAAAAAAACATAGCCGCAATAGCATTATTATTATTTCGTTATTGTTTACAGTAACAACTATAATATAAATTATTATATTGAGTTATTGATTTCGATTTTTTCTATAGGAAATTATATTTATGGTATATATTTATGCTAATGGAACAGTTGCGCTTCGTATAGGTTTTCTGAGGTATTTCTGGCTTCGATGAAGTTTGAACAGTATACGAAGATGTGCTTGGTGGAGTTGTATGAATTACATGTTGTGCATAAGGTAATATGTTTGAATAATATTGTTACCTTTAAGTTTGATAAAATGTCAACTCACTAGCTGCTATATTAAAAGTTAAAACTACCTTACGAAACTAATAAACACAAGCTGCTGAATGCAAATTTGTTATGTTACACACGGCTTGTAAGAGTGTAAGATGGAGACGAGCAGACAAAATGTGCAATTATTCTCTTATTATTATAAAAATTTTAAATTTCGTCGAGATATGCGTTTGTATGAAATACGTAAACAAAACGGAAATTATATTATTATATTATCTTATATAACCTTACCGTCTCTACTTTTACGCTCACATCGGAGTTGTGCATCGTTAGTATTATACTCGTTTTATTCCTAGTCTGTTGTTTTTTGTTTTTATAAAAAAAATTAAAAGACATTATATTAATTAAATTCTGTAATTTATTATTATTTACTGATAATGTTTAAACTTTTTTCTCGAGTATGATCCCAGATGACTTTTTTTATTGGTTGAGAATGGTATTACTGTTTTAGAACTGTATATACATATACCTACAACCTACTCTAAATGCGCTAAAATAAAACATTTCCAAATGTATATACAAATAACCTTTTCTTGTAAAAAACGACCATGAACCTTCGAATGCCCTAACATTAACAATGGTCAGTCATTATAAGTCATGTTCATAAATAAAAGATTTAGGTATTATTCTATCCAAGGACTTCTCTTTTAAATCTCATATGTAAACTCTATATTTTATGGTATTGCATATAGAACATTAGGATTTATTAAACTAATTGTTGGCAGTTCTCAGATATTAGATGTTTAAAAGTTTGAATTAGTCACTTCGTTATTAGATTTTGGATTAATAAATTGGAATGCGGTCATTACGTCATATTGCAGAGGATTGATAATAAAAAATAATATTTACTTAACATACTATTGCATACTTTTATTATATCTTTGATTCATAATTTATATTCGTAATTGTGTAATATAATATCTCTGATATTATATTATTCATATTTTTTTTTATTGATCTTATAAACAGCACACACATAATACCGACCACCGAGCCACACCAGACCCTTTTTCATATTTGTAACTGTGTAATTTAATCGATTCGAATATAAATATTTGAAACTGTAAGCTCTGTAGTTTTTACCCTGTGCGATGTTTATAACGAATATTATAATAAAATAAATAAAAAATAAACGCGAATTGGTTCGTGTTTGCGCACTCGTAAGACGGAGGCAACAGAAGTGGCACATTTCTCATAATATAAAAACGTCTCCGATCGGTCGGAACCAAATAACAAGTCCACACAGCAAACACATAATAGGACGTATTTGTTTTGCACGATGTCACTTTTGTTTGCCACAAATCTATCGTCTGTCTTCATCGCAACGATGATGGCTTGTGCACGCACCAAAGACGTCGACGGGTCACGCGAGAACGTGACATTCTCGTCGCGTATAAATAATACGACGAGCAGACATATTATTTTCGTTCCGCCTTAAACCTCCCCCCGAGAGACGTTCCAAATATCTATGGAAAAAGATCCTTTTTTTTCATTATTATTATTATTATCATTTATTTTCGCATGGACGTTGTTGTATACGTTTTTAATATAAGAGACGTGCTCGGCGTGAGATTTAAATCGCTGCTAAAAATATATTATATTATTCGTTTCACGCCGACATATTATTATTTATTATTATTACAGCGATTTTTGATGTTTGTTTATTTGACTTGTATATTCGGTTTGCTTTACTACACTGGAAATTTAAATGTCACACGTACACTGTTATTACAATATTCTACATCGATACTAGCTGTTTGTGTACCTAACTGATATAATAATTTATAAGCTCTTAAAAACAGCTGTATAAATAATAATATTATATTAAACAGAAATTACGTTAATAGTGGCACATTTATGGCCCCATATTCGAAAATTTGTAATTACGTTTTTATCTATAACTGATTATTATTTGATAGTATACCTCATGTTGTAATAAAAATATTTTGTGAAAGGTAAATAGAAATACATTCAAAATACATGTTTGTAATATTTGAACGACAATTATTGAATACGTGTTGATGTATTCGCGGAAAGAACAGATTTTATTCAAACATTACTAAAATAGTAAGGTACATACAATTATTTAGGTAGGTACGTATATATATATATATATATAGTATAAACATAATAATATGTTATATTTATACAACTACAACACACGAATTACACAAAAGTATATGAAATCGGAGCTTTGAACGGATTCTGGTAGTTGATATTCGATTTCAAACGCAACTCGAGAAAATCAATATAAAATCAAAGAAACTTCTAAACAAAGTCTGGTTCTGCGTAGGCTACAAACTATATTATATATTAGATTGGATAAACATTTATTATATATATATATCAGCTGATGAGTACATCTCTGACGTTTTGAATTTTATTTGAAGTAAGAAATTCTAGCGAACACATCGTGAATATATATATAATATACATCTGTATATGGCTTTCGGTAGCTTATTAGTTTATTTCGTTAGCGAAGTTGTTTAAGATGAAAGGACCACTGTACGACGAATAAAACTGCATCAAATAAAATCAAAAGCTGTGCAGTTCATCACGCATTACGTGATACAGACATCTGCTGTATAGTAACAGCAGTTGACATAATAGAATCCGTTCGAGTTTTTTTTTTCGTATTTTTTATACCCCGGACACCACCAAATGAGCCTACATACTAAACACTAAACGAATACGGTTATGAACATTTTTCATAATATTTTTTGACGTGGGTTGTGTATTATAATATATACATATTATGTATAGGTGACGAAATGACCTATAACAGTTTAAAAGTTACATTGAAATAATGCGGCAAAAGCGACGAGTGTTATTAATATTTATTGTTTTTATAATAATCATGATTGCAGCAAACAAGGACAAATTACCTCAAACTATAACAATACTGCGTAAGCACAATCTAGGTGGATAGGGGGGGGACAGAAGAGGTCAGTTGCTTTAGTTGTTTAGTTAGGGCAAACATACCGTTTAAGCTTCCTATTTTAAACATTACAATTCTTTGAATACGATACTTTGGTTTTTTAGAGAATTATTCTTGAGCTTGAATATTATTTTTCTGTATTACATGATTACTGGACAAAAATAATACGTAACAAATAAAGTCAAAAGCTGTGCGGCTCAAAGCGCATTACGCCATACATCTGCTGTATTATATAGTAACAGCAGATGACATAAGAATCTGTTTGAGTTTTTTTTCATATTTTTTATACCCAGAGGACCACTATAATAATATGAGCCTATACATACTAAACGAATACGCTTATGAACATCGTTCATACACATTTTTTTACGTAGGTTGTAGTATAATATGTATATAGGTGCGCCCTACTGTGACGAAGTGACCTAACTATATAGGTATACAACAGTTTAAAAATGACATTAAAAGAATATGGCAAAAGCGGTGAGTGTTATTAATATTATTTTTTTATAATTATGACTGCAGCTAACATGAAAATGACAAATTTCCACGAACAATAACAATACTGCGATCATAAATGTAATACGGGTGAGGTTGGGGGGAGCAGTTGTTTTCTATTACTATAGTTGAGGGAGGGGGACATATAGTTTTGGCCTCCTGTTTCAAACACTAATTCATTAAAATATATAACAATTTTGCGTTTCAGTGAATTATTCTTGGGTTTGAATACTATTTATCTGTGTACGTTTTACATAATTACTAAATTTTTCGTTAAAATATTTATACAACTCTATTATAGCTTATAAAATTAATAGCTACTAGATGGTACCAACTAACTTGACATATTTTCACTAATTTTACAATTCTACAATACATAGATACAACATGTAGGTATAGATTAATTATTGTGAAATGTTTGAGATGCAGAAAGGGTGACACTTCCTCCTTATTACCTATATCTTTAGACACGATAAGTAAAAAATATTTAAGTATTACATTTCGCCCTCCCCTCAAAAATAAAAAATCACTTTGTGTTACGCCACTGACTATCAATATATAATAGTCAATAATTTTATATATTATATCATATACTTCATATATTATTATAAATAATTTTCCACTTCTCTTTCAACTGTCTCGGCGACGTTGGCGATAAAAAACTTTTTTTTCATACTACTTACCGAAAGCAAAGCGTGGATTAAGTCAGCCTTTACTGTGGATAACGGTTTTCCTGTTATCAAAATAGTGAACGTCTCGTCTTTCTCAGAAGCCATCAAACTTCCGAACCACGATTTTTTCGTTAGTTCCGGTGAAGATTCCGGTGTCGGTTTATACGGCGTGTCCATGTCCACTGTTTGCATAAAGAAAAAGAAACGCACAATTTTATAAAACGTGTTATGGACAATCTACAAAGTTCAAAACGTTTAAGTTCGCAATAAAAAACTAAACCGAGTCAACGTTTATTGCCTAACACTCATTCCGGAGGTTAGGCAATCACATGATCGAACGTCTACTAAGTTCGCACCGAATTTTAATTTCACGATTATTAATAAATTATCATATGCTAATATCTATAAACACGACTTAAACTTGACGTAAAATGTTGTTAATCAACTGGAAAACGCTAAAACTACATTATTATGTACAACGGTAATTTAAACTAAGTAATAATTAAGTTAACTAAAAAATCAAACATAAATCTAACTATTTTACTCAAATATTAAAAAAAAAAAAAAAAATGTACTGGGAAATGGGACGGCCCATCTTTGTGTCCCGTTTAATCTATTTAAACAATTTACAATATTATAGCAAGCACGTGTACATCACGACAAAACGCAATTACTTTGAGGTTTACGCCTGTGGAATTTCGGCGACCCCAGTACGCTATTGCGTATCGACGTAAGTCTCGATTTCCAATGATTGGACAGGTGTTGAGGCGACCCCGGAGGCGTGCAGATGACCACTGAAACAATAATCACACGAGCGGGTTATAATCATAATGTCATTGTGCGTTTATTAATCCGCTCGTTTCCGTCGATATTAATGTAATTATTTATTATATTAATGTTATTATTTGTTATATTATTGTTATTGTATCGGTGTTTGGATTTACTGTGGTTAGGAGACGAAGGTACTTCGACTTTTGCCTGCTTCGCGTGGTGCACGGGCGACGGGGGTACGGCTGCCGAGCACGAGCTGTTCGTGTCCAACGTCTGGTTGTGCGCAGAAATATAATTGCCGTGCGGGGAAATCGATGAGTTCTTCGACTGCTGGCTCTTGTGGTGATTGTGGTAACGATAGTTTGAGTTGTTTGACCTAACAGTCGTAAAATGCCGGCGGGCCCGTTAAAACCGAAAATGAAATCGTTTTCCCTTTTTCCCGTACTTTACCTTTGGGGGAGGGGTGATAATATACCGGCTAAGGTCGAAGAACTGGCTAAGCTCGAGCCGCTGCACATGTTGCCGCCCGCAGAACTTACGTTGTTGTAACTTCCTCTCCTGTAGTATATGCGATTTCTGCGGTAGAGAAAAAAAAATTAACGTTACAAAGTTTTACGCGATTTTCCAGGCGCTATTAGTTATAAACCGCACACGAAGACAGACTATAGGTATAATCATTGTGGTACGCAAAGGATTATATTTTAATTTATTGAAGCAGTTATGGTCATCTTGTGAACAGCGTATGATATCATTAGTCGCATAAATATAATATTGTAGTAATATATTATTTTAAATTTTGTATGAAAATAAACAATAGCACATAACAAGAAATATAATTTGATTTCGCTTTAAAGTACGATGAAGTTTAAGAAAGATGGCGTTTTTGGTATGTAAAAATGTCGCGCACAATGATAAAGGTAATAGGTATATTAACTTAATGTAGGAATTATAAATTCTCAGTGGTGCGAACAATTTATTGATTAAACAATAATGATTAATGAATATTCATTTTTATGTGTCGGAGACACTTTTTACAGTAGAAAAAATGCATTAAGTTCAGTAAATTCCCAATGCTCTTCTAAATAATTGGGAAAAAGAAAAAAAAGATAGGGTAAAATTGTAATTTTTTGCAATACCAGTCTTAGATAAAATAAATGTACTTATTTTATTGTAATTAAAAAAACAATAACCACAGATATAGATTTTTATATTTTATACTCACAAAATGTCAATATTAGAATTTTTATGGGTATATAATAAAATGTATAGTATGCAAAAAAATTTCATAAATTCAAAAAAATCTGTTCAATAGAAATTGTATATAAGTTCTTCATAAGTTGTTATAATAGCTATTGGAAATATTAACAATAATTATTTAGAAGCACGACTTTGTTTATAACCATTTGAAGTTCAAATTTTGTCATCTGTAGTCTATTAGTATACACTAGGATGGTCCTCTGGTATAGATGAAGGAAAAAAAATTGTAAAATTTTCAAATTATCCCCCTCAAATCGGTTCCAATACTTAAAAAAAGCATAAGAAAAAAATTTCAAACAAATTAATCAACTTTAACTCGTGCCACAAAAGCTCTTAAGTTTTAATAATAAAAAAATGTATACACTAATACTATACACCTATACTATACAGTACCTAATTATTTCAATCATTATTTTATGTATTAGATGATAGTGGTGCCAGTGTTTTAGTGCGGTGTTAATTTTTTTAAATTTTTAAAATACTCTAAAAGTAATATTCTGAAGAGGTGGTGAACTCTATGTAAGTACTATAAGAAGAAAACCAACTCACAAAATCTGTGTACATCTTTTTATTTTCTAAAGAATTTTTTTCTATGCTTGCAATTTTATAAATTAATATTTGAGCTAATTTTATTAAAAAATATTTGAACTAGTTTTATAAACAATTTAGTATTATCTACTAATCTACGTACCTAATTGTATTATTTTACATTTTAATATTTTATTTATAATAACGTTTTTCTACATTTTTAAAATTGGATATTTTGACTTAAATTCGTACATTATAGTATAAGTCATGGGTGGGTGGTTAGTCATAAGTGTTCACATGACTGTTTTCAATTTTTGAACACCTTTTTAAATGTTTAACATGGGATTTTCACTAGATCTTAAATAAAATTGGATAATATTTTTTAAAAATATTGCATTGGGTGCTTTTATTTAAAGGTGGAAAACTTAAGAGAATAATGTTAGTAAAAGCACACACAAAATTATGTTAAGAACGAAAAAAATTAATCTGTATAACGATTGGTATCATACAAATAGAATTATCAAGTACATTAAATGATGCTGTTGAATTTTTGAAAATATAAATAACATTTTTGAAATTTTATATTTAATATTGGCTACATTATTTTTGCGAATAAACGATTTTTCCATATGTTCAAAAAAATTATGTTCTAAGTATGCAATAATATTGCATCTAAATTGATAGGTTGTAATGGGAAATACGTGGATGAAGGTACACCATGGGCAATAAGATATTTTTCAGTTGTTGTATTAGGTAGATACTCGGAATAATAAATATAAACGAAAACGCCATCGTCGTAAAATTGATATTTTATTCTTCGCTCAAAACGTTTAAAAAATAAAAACAATTTATACCACTGCAATCATTTCATCATTTATAAGTGCAAGCTGTCTGTTTGTTGTCGCTACAACGATCTCTTTTGGTAATAAAAGTATATAATACCTAACGTCTATTTTATACCAACTACAACAATAACAACAACAAACAAACAAACAAAATAATAATAATGATAAATAAACATTTACATGCACAGTAATGACTAATGGATTGATATTTTCAAAGGGGCTTTACTCAATTCTGTGCGGACTCTATACATAACCACCCTCGGTGCCACTCAGCCCCACTCCACAGACGCCTTTTACTATACCGCTACAATGGTTGATTACTCAATACGAAAAACAATCAAAACATTACATCGAACGATAAGTTTTTGTTACTACACTACGGTTCAATAACGAACTTTAGACAGCATCCAAACAACAAGTATCAATAGTATGTATAGATAAGAGGATAAGAGGTAGGTACCTATATTTTCTGTTTTGTTTCATGCCCCACATAACTATGTACATATTTAATTTTAGTTGTCATAGAGTGCTACAAGAGAGTCTACGCACCCTTTCACTCTTTCACCAAAGTCCTTGTTCACCACGATATGTTTATTGAAAACCACTCATGATTTTGCAGGTTTATACGTGTTGAAACAGTCCTAAAGATTGCCCTGCGATTTTCAGTGCCTAATTCTAACTATACGCTGTGCATCAATTTATGATGTGAGAGAGGGCGGTGACGCAGAAGGAATGTGTCCCCTGACGTTCCCAACTAAATTTTTAACGTATTTTTTTAAAAATGAAATGCTCATAGTGTAGGACACATTCTATGTTGGTCAATTAGCTGATGACTGACGCTTTTTTAGATTCTTGAAACTGTCTCCATTTATAAGACCACAATTATCCAGTGTTTATTAGGTCGTGAAATTACGATGAAGTTTTTACAATGTTTTTAAAAATATTTTAACGAAAATATAAGGTTATTTTTACTAAGCCTTACTAAGCCTTTCCTAATCGTTGTAGCCCCTCTTCCCCCCCCCCCCAAAAAAAAACCTGAACATTTTACACCCCAATATTTAATGAAAAAAATGTTTATCTCTTCATCAAAATCTTCCTCCTCCCAAATTTCAAATACTTTTTTCACCAATAGTCAATATTTATTCATAAATTGTTTTTAAGCTTTTAAAACATTTTTCGGGCGGTCCTGCAGATACCAGATCTTTAGAAACAAATATAGTTAAAGTCTTGTCAGTCATACCAATTATATTGTTATAACGTCCTAAGTCATGTATCTATTTACAATAATATATATATACGACTCTTGATAAAATTAATTAATTTTACTTACTGCAACATTTGTTTTCGCGGCGTAGCAGGAGATCCAGCACTGATCTGAGAAAAATTACTATCGATGTCGTCGATCATTTTACACGTATCAACTCGCTTTTTCGGCGGATCGAAGCTGTTTTTGGTGTTTTTAACTGCAACCGTGTCGTCCTCATTAGCTGGTCGTCGTTTTTTGCGTTCGAGCAATAGGAAATATATCACTTTTTCAGTGTTATGACTATTTGAAAAATAACAAAATTAACATTAAAATCCCCAGCTTTTGCCTCAAACAAATTTTCCGATAAACGTATCAAACAAATGGTTAAATGAAAACACTGAGAAGGTACTTATATAATATAATTCGCATTATAATGTATTTATGTGTTTGAAAATATTTGTTTGTTTGCGATCGTCATTACATTACGCGAACCGGATAATGCACTTTAATGTACACTTCACGTCGACTGTAGTTATTGGAATTTCATTCAAAAGTTTAAGTGGGTATTATTATTCATATTTTGATATTATTTATTAATTTTGAATTATCACTGTTTAATCGATTTCACGCTGATTATATTATAGCGTGACAAAACAAACTGATAATTTACTACAAATCGCTCGTCCTCGATTACGTTCCCATTCAAACAAAATTATATAATATATGACACCTCGACTAAACATAAATATTACGTTAGTCGCTTTTATGAACCGAGTTCATTCAGTGTACATAATATTGTTTGTACATATGACATTGATAATAATAGTTTAATATAAATATTATATTGTGTGGAGGTTCTATAATAAACGGCGCGAGAATCAGTGGTTGTTTGTGTGATGATTTTGTTTCTCTTTCGGTTCAGATTTTCTGAGCGCGTGCAATTCAATAGCACTATACTTACTCGACACTCAACAAAGCGGCGGTGAGTTTTTCTCGGTCTTTGAAACAGCCCAAACTTGATATGGCTTGAAGAACGTCGGTATCTAAGTCATTTGAGGACGGAATTATGTGGGTTTGTATGACGTCTATCATTGACATACCTAAGTGCACTTCTCCTTTACCTCCGGCGATAACCCATGAGTGTTTGTTTATGTCTTTCAACTGAAACGTAGGTAAATACATATTTATTGGTTTGTACAAAACAAAATATTATACAAAATGTGTGCCGGAAAAATGTTTGTATAACACATTAAATAGGCAGGCATGATAGCATAATCACGAATGGTAAAATATTTGTAAAGTTGATGATTATTTATGACCCGTTATGGTATGGAAATGTGAAATCCATCAAATGTCAATCTTCATCATATTGTAACAATAAAATATAACTACCTTTCCAGGTTATTACGCGAAACCGAATTCAGTGTGTACTGAGAACCCTTTTTTTTTTTTAAATAAGTACCCGAGAAAATGTAGTAATGCGATTATCACATTTTTCGTATAAGAATATTAAACAGAGTAATAACTGAAAATAGCAGTAACGGTTCACCGGGTGGGCAATAACCTCTATAATGGATAAGAGGAAAAGAAAGAAAAATATAAATATTAAGGTGGTTGGAAACAGCGTAGGTATTTATTTCATGATTTAGGCCAGCTAAATAAGCCTGACAGAATTACGCCCACTTAGAATAATTGAATTTGAATTCTGTAAAAAGATTTGAGTTAATTGACATATTTCCTAAAGTATTCTGGGAATTCATTTTTTTTATGTTTCTTTTGAAATTAATCTTAAAACCCATTTTAATTTATCTTGTCTTTTTAAATTTTAGATTTACGTTAATGTATTTTTTCAGAAAGTAAACAGTTGTACATATTTTATAAATTTAATTTGAATAGTATACTTTGGCGATTTATTTAAACAATATTATAAGGATATATAAACGTAATTTGGAGGAATCTTCGCTGTAGGTAGCAATTACGTATGTGGGTAATCAAAAACATAATATAGGTAATCAATCAATTTGTATGATGTAGAGATAGTAGAGTAGATAATAGACACAATTAGAGAGAGTAGTACATGTGATAACAAAGTTAAATATGCAATAACTTCTTTTGGTCAAAAATTTGAGAAATATTTATATTTCATTCCAATACATCTAAAAAAAAAAAATAGAATTTAAAAACCAAAACAATAAAAACAAAAAATGTAATTATTGCTTCTGTTTGTATAATTTTTATTATATCATATAGAATTTACATATGAATTACTTATCACACTATCCTTCAATCGTACGCTTGGCATTTTAAATATTATGATGGTTGTGTTTTCGTACTTTATAGACACGATCAATACAAGTTCTTGCTGTACATGTCAGTTGTTTGTAGTTAGTACTAATTATTTTAAAGCGTTATGCTACACCTCGAATATTATTTTCTGTGTGCGTTTTATGTAATTACTGATTCGTCTTTAAATATTTATACTATAAAAGGTACACTTAAAGTTTTGCTCATTAGTCATTACGATATAAAATATGAATTGTAACTTTATACTATATTATTTTCACTACCTAATTTCAACGTTTTACAAAACTTCAAGGACTGCTAAATACATGTATAGACGTATTGTAGGTGAATTATCATTTGAGGGGTAGAATGATGTCAATATTTCTCCTCGCTGTAATGTCATTTAGAACTCCAAATTACACCACACTACCCAATTAGATATGCCGAGTACGATTCCTCCACGCTGAATATTTTATAGTTTCGGAACACTTACGGTTAACCGTTTTTCCGGGTTTACTTCGATCATGCCGCGGAGCAAGTTTTGACAATCCGGCGGCACGAAATGCGGTATGTGGAAAACGCCCTTTTTCACCTTTTCCAAAAGTTGGCGTAAGTTGTCGTCGTCGAATGGCAGCGCGCCGACAAGCAGTGCGTACAATATTACACCACACGACCAAACGTCCGCTTTCCGCCCGTCGTATTTCTCGCCCTGGAAATCGTGTTAGTAGGTACAAACCGACGTGTAAGTTAGTTAGAGTAGTTTTAACGAAATATTTTGATAATATTATTATAGCTATTCAAAAGAATCATCAATTATTGAATATTATTCAAAGTTTTTTTACAAAAAAATCGATATACTTGAGAAAAATATATAAATTTAAATATTGTATTATATTGTTTTTTGAATAGTCATTACTTTTGTAACACTTAATGTGTCGTACCAAAAATCAAACTAATGGGTCAATAGGCTCAATAGTAAATTACATATTTCCATATTTACATTATAATTAATAAAATTAATAAACCAACGCGATTATTTATTGTACTATTCTTCGATTAAAACTTTAAATACACAAAATAATGATTGAAAAAATAAAATAAATAATAAGCCACCAAAATGAAATGTATTTAAAATTAAAACATTCAATATCAATGTAATAACTATTAATTGTTTAAGATAAAAATAAAAATGTAAGAACTTGATCAAAAGTATTAAAAAAATTATTTGATAATGTGCGTATAATGTGTTTGCGTGAATGGTAAATTTTTTTTTTACCCAAATAAGATAAATACGATAAAAATATCTATGTTGTATTACAACTACTTCAAATATAAAATGTAATACAATTAATACCTTTAATCATTAAAATTACTAAATATTACGTTTTTTAAACTTGATTTAGGATTTTTAATTGTAAAAAAGCACAACAAATTTTTAATCACACCAGTAAAATTCATAGACAGTAACGAGACTATTAAAATTCGGGAGAAATGCGTTGGATAAAATAATATTGTTATTAAAAAATTTCCCAGAAACATTACAATATGTTTGCACACTCGCCCTAACACAAACCGTTTCAATTTAAAGTATTCATATACTTTTAGCCAAATTCTTAAAAACAATGCGTAGGTTCACTAAGATGTGTATGGAAGCTTTTCCTCTGAAAGTGAACGGTATCGATTTTTTTTTATAAAAAACAAAAATCACAAGGTTTTAAGTAGATAATATTGCACGTAAAGTATAAGTACTTAGGGGACCAGACAGCTGAATGTATTCAAGTATCATGGTTTAAATATATAGGTATCGTCGCTTATAAGGAATTTTACCACAATACATTTTTTAGTATAATATTCCAATAATTGTGTTATTATTATAATTATAATCATCAAAGGAAAAACACTCCAGTATCTGAGACGTATTAAAAGAGTGGTGAACGCAATATATTTTATGGAAATTTTTTTTTTTAATACTCATTTCACTGTTATATTGTTATATATAAAGATGCAATTAAAATACATTAAAAAATAAAAAACAAGACCCGAATTCAAAGAGAAGAGGGATCTCAAAGGGCCCCTGAGACGATCCACCCATCGCACACTTTGAGTATTCCAACGAGACTTCGCTCGAAACAAAGAGAGAAAATCGTCACATTAATTATGTATTGATGGTTCATTAAAAAGTCTTAAGTTTTATTTCTTGTATATCTGAAACGTGCCGAAATCCATTGGAACTAGCTACCGCTGTTGCAGTGTAGTGCAAAATAATCATCACGCTTTTAGGGTTTGTAAATTATGTATGTCGGAAAAATATCTTACTCGGATGACTTCAGGGCACGCGTAGTGCGGAGAACCACAACTGGTCTCGAGCATGCTGCCGTTGGGTTGCAAGGATGCCATACCGAAGTCGGCGATTTTTATGTTGGTCTTTTCGTCTAGCAACAAGTTTTCCGGTTTTAAATCTCTGTGGCTGTGGAAATACAAATCGAACAAAACTGATTAGTCAAATTTAACTTACTATATAATATATTATACAGTATAATATTGTAAAATATATATAGACTGTTAACATTATGATAACAATACGTATTAATATATTAATTATTCAGCTGATTTTGATTGCCATTTTTACATTCGATAAATTACGATCGACCAATTATTATTGTTGTGCACTGGGAGTAGATTATTTATTTTGCGCCAAATTAATCATTTTGGTGCACAGTGCATACTTTAATAGCCGCGTGACAGATAAATCTCTTTTTGACATGGGAGGTGACTAAAGAATTTTCTTACAATTATCAAATAAAATGTGACAACCGATGACTTAAGTATATATATATTCTCTCGGCGCACGATTTTGACACGACTTTTTTATTTTTATGCCCCATCATTGTGTCAATTTTTATTATTTTCATGGTATGTCATAGTACATGTGATGATGAAATTATTATAATAGTGTTTACTTAATGGGTGTCAACAAAACAAAAATCACGATCACACGGCATTTTGGATAGGCAACGGGTACACCGCTGTCGGGCACTTCCATCATAATAAAATATGTTATTGTACGAGTTCCTATTTTATCTACCAATCATCCGGTAGTTTTATGACATCAGGGATATTTTCTAGAGCGTTATTCTAACGTCAACGACAAATAATAAGAAACCAATGTTCGAGTTCGAGTAAAAACAAAAAGTGTTATTTATTAATAAAATTAGAAATTTAAATTATTAAGCATAGGTAGTTCTATGTTTTATTTTACTACTAAATAAAATAAGTATCTAGGTATTCATTTAGACGACAATATGTTGACTAACCTAAGTTTATCCAATAATAGCATTATATATCTAGTATCTAAATATATGGAAAAAAACAGGAACGAATGAAAATCAAAGTAGCTACAACAATTATTTTAAAGCTGCAATAGGTAAGCAGAGGAAAAAAATTAAATTGTTTATGCAATGAATATCATCTAAATATCTATACGTGATTTCATAATAGTGGTCTTATGTATACATATAATGTTCTGGATATCCGCCACAGTTACATAATATGTAAAAGTGTGGTATCTATTCCACCTCCATAATCCCCACCACAGTTAGTCAATTAACAATTTAATTCAAAATTTTTATTTTTATGGTTCAACAATATTTAATTATCAAATATAGGAACACGAAATAGGTCAAATTATAAAAAAGAAATTTTTGTTCTAATTCGTTTTGGAAAATTTAATAAAATAAACTTAACAATTTATAGACTACTATTTTCAATATTATTTTCGCCAATTAGTATTTTCAAAACTATTTTATTTTTTATTGACATTTTTCAAAAGTATTTATGAATGCTTATTTATTTTATATACCGTTTTCAGAAAATTAATTTTATTTGTTGTACCTTTATTATTGTTTATATAAGTGATACAAACTTCGATGTACTACCTATAATATAGTTATTACTTATTATGTATATTATAATAAACTACTGTACTGTATACCTACTATGCATACGCATGGTTATAACTTATGATTTTGTCTAATTTGTAAAACTCTATTGTGTGCGTACTGTGTGGTTTGTTTACTGTTGGTTATCTTGGTAAATATTTTGTTTTGAAGTATAAAATAATACAAGGTTTACGATATTGGTTTTAAGTGAAAATGATACAATCGAATAGGTAAACAGTAAAATATACTAAACATAGTTGTAAAAAATACGTGCTATATTATATAGTTAATTTCTATGAAGTTATGTCGTTTTGAAAGTTTTGGTGTTTCTTGTAGGTTATTGTTCAACAAATATTGTTTAACCATAAACATTTACTTACTCACACTTATACTGGCATGAACTAACAAATGCATCGATATACACGATTATCAATATAATTTTTTATTATTATTATCTATATTATAATTTGTAAGTTATAATCAGAAATAATTAATTTAAACTCACGTACCCACCACTTCAAAACCCTACCACCACCACAATACAACCCTACTAACAGCTAATGGCAATTGATGCCGGGCTTAAGGATGAATAAAAAAAAAAAATTAATTTAAAAAAAAAACCTATACCGGCTATACCTACATTTTTTTTTATTATTATGTAACACATTTGTATAACATCGTATTATTAGCTAGATTTTCTTTCCTATACGCATTTTACAAGGTCGTAACTTAAACCAATTTCGAGAGAGGAGGGTTATAAGTCATAATCATCAGTATAAAATAATCCACTCACCTACTATGTAAGTGCCTGGTTATAAATAATTTATAATTATTTACAAAAAAACACGTGTTTATAGAATATAATGATCCTAGTCCAATAGGAGAGATAAAATTAGTTTTGTAAGTCCTATTGGTACATCCACGATTAATTGGAACTCCCTCTCCGAATTTGAAACTATATATTTTGTGCATTATGTTACGTGAATCCATCACAAGAGTCAATAGCTAAATACCTAAGTAGGTAACCGCAACGAACACTGTAACCAATATTGTACACGGGTATTGTATAATATATTGTATACGGTTTAAACGTCATAGTCGTCAACATCGTCTTCATTAATATTCGACGAAAACTTTAGAAAATCACTGGAGCTGACAGCAGTGGTCATTTATTAATATTCCGGAGTCGGTTCGTCACGGTGTTTCGGTTAGTCAGATTTGTAACCAAAATGGCACAACTACCTGGGTAGATGCCCACCTGGGTTACCCACAATTATAATGGAAAATATGGTATTACTTATTTGAGAACTTTTTTAAATAACTGTTAAATTTAAAATTGCATTTATTATCACACTATCAACGTTAAAATTAAATACTATTTAAGAAATACTGATTATTGCGATGAGATAATATCGATTATTTAATATTGCGATATTAAAATATATTGAAAAATGTTACGATTTGCATACATAGAAAACTATTGTTCAATACGCTATAATCAAACCAAGAAAAGTTAATTTCACCTATTAATAATATGATGCAGACTAAT
The DNA here is from genome assembly GCA_008086715.1 of Sitobion miscanthi. Lineage (NCBI taxonomy): Eukaryota > Metazoa > Arthropoda > Insecta > Hemiptera > Aphididae > Sitobion > Sitobion miscanthi. The sequence goes on from CM017804.1 coordinate 19,158,143, forward strand.
TGACGTCAGTGAACTATAAACTACATGTTTCGCAAGCCCCCCAAAACACTATACTCTATAATTTTTGTAATAGATGATTTTACTCTTAGAGTGTAAATTAGATGGAAAACCCATTTTTTTTGTGAATGTAAGTTTTTCTATAAATTATGCATGTGGATCAGAGAGAAATAATAATAATATTAATAGTGCGCTGACATCCTGTTAAAAAATTTCAAAAACAAGTTTAGAACTAAGATCATAACACTCATATTGTACAACTATGTACGGTCGTACTGTTTGGCTGCAGCTATATATAATATTATAGTGTACAATAAACACCGGATATTTAATTTAATTTTTTAAAACACGCATAACACTGTTATTGTCTTCGACTGACGATAAATGGCTGGCCGCGTTGCTCTAACAATAATAATATTTTATACAACCGTATAATTATTTCTGTCCCGTTTTCGAATAGGAATTCGTGCACGATTCGTACGCTATATGAATGTTATGCGGTTCACAAAGGCCTGGGATTAAAAGTCCATAGAGAAATAGCAAAACGGTCTCTCTCTTTTTAAACTTTATTTGAATTACCTTGAACAAAAAAGAATATATTTTATTGTATAATATAACCCGAACAATAATACAAATTGCAATAGTCGACTAATTTATGCATTTTTAAATATTTTTTCCGCTGCGAAGTCTTAGTAAAAATTTAAAACCTTATCAAGTATAAGTACGTGATAGTTATTTTTATATATTTTGCAGACATAATAAGGGTGGTTTTATAAAAATTTTATATTACGCTTTTAGCTAGATTTATAAAATGGCAATTACCGATATTTGTGAGGTATATTTGTGTAAGTGCTTTACCAAGTCAAAAAATGCTGTAACGTAAAAAAAAAACACAAATATACGAGGGTAGCAGCGTCCTTAAACAAATTCGTTTAGTTATGTACACAAATCACCTCATAATATTATTATAATGCTACAAATGATCTATTTTTATACTGCATAATTTTGCATATTTTATATTATTATATTATTGCATATTTTAACAACAAAATCACGAAGAATGTATTATGTCTTGTGCTATACTTTAACACTATAATATATCTATACATATTGTCTATATATCATAAGACGATTATTTATTATTTAAATTTTATAAAATCAGTAATTTTAATCTGGTAATAAATATGTACCCAGGCGCGGATCTAGAACTAAAATTTGGGGGGAGGGGTCATTTTTTCGAAAGGACAAAAAGATAATAGGTAAACAATTAAAAAATAATCAAAGTAAACTATTAACTAATATTATACTTATAATCATCTTATTAAAGAATGCGTCAATTTTTCTTGTTGGCCCGCTTTTAAATGAATCACCCTAAATAAAAGAGAGAGATTTATTTTTACTATTTAAATCATACTGTATAAATAGCTATAAGAGTATAAGATATCGATTTCAAAAATTGAAAGAAGTTAATTTATATATGTTTTAATAATAATAAATAAGTAATAGGTTGTAAAAATGTTATAAAAATAAAAACTTAATTTTTATATAAAATATATGTCTTAACTACAAATGCTTCGAGATTTTTAGAAAATAATAGGTTGCCCGCTGCACAAAAAAAAGGTAAAATTTAAAAATTATAATAATATAGATTACCACCATCGTTACTTAAGAGGATGTCAATGTAGTATTTGTTTTCTCTCTCTGGCCTAAGCGCAACATAGACAAAACGAATTTACGAAGAATCATTTTTTCTATGTTTTTAAGTAATCTTACGAGTAAAATTACCTGTTACAAAAAAGATAGAAAATAATATTTTTAAGGGAATGACATATCGATTTGTCGAAATATTGTACCAAAACAATTTAAACATAATTTAAATTTACAACATTCTTTGTTTATTTTGAAAGTTGAATACAAAGTCAAATAACAATAAAATATAAAATCAATAATATGACATTCCCTCAAAAATATTATTTTCTATCTTTTTTGTTATAGGTGATTTTACTCTAAGATTACTTAAAAACATAAAAAAAATGATTCTGCGTTAATGCGTTTTGTACATGTTGCGCGCGGGCCAGAGAGAGAAAACAAATGGTGCGCTGACATCCTCTTAAGCACTCGACGACCGACGCACTTGTCCAGACGTTCACAGCAAAATTAAATGAAATATAATAATATGATATACTTCATCAAATATTAACTAACGTTGTCATTGTGCATGGTATTGTAACAAGTGATTAGATCCCAAATTAGTGAATAGCGATTAGCCGATTACGGCTAATATATGTCGCCGTGCGTCGTGTGAAACGCATGATATAGATTATAGACGTATATTAATGTTATAATTTATATTATACGTGAAAAATGGAATAATAGAATAATCTTATTTTTTCGTCAAACAACATCACATTTCCGATGAATTATTATTTATTATTATTTTATATTTACTCGCTAACAAGTAACAGTACTCGTATCGTCAATCAGTTTATAATCGTTATTAATATATTCTCATAAGTAAGAAGTTTGCCTATTTGCCGGAAATTATTATTTTAATCAACAAGTGGTAATATAGTTTTAATGGATATATATTATAATAATTTTATATAATACATTTTTATTGTAAAAAAAAAATCCCCCTGAAATAAATCAAAACTGAAATTTATGCATATTATATTATTTTTTTTACTAACACAAAATACATAATCTTGATGTTTTTTTTTTTTTTGGGGGGGGGGGGGGGGTCATGACCCCATGACCCCCTCGTATCCGCGCCTGTATGTACCTATACTATGGATTTACTTAAGAATGAGATATTAATAATGTTAGGTACATATACTACATTCTGTATATTTCACTAAGCATAAAAATCAAACACTAAAGATAAACAGTAAAACCTCCTTATAACGGAATGACTAAGTATCAACTTATTTTTTATCGTTATAAAGGAATTTCACCACTATAAGGAGACTAAAATATAAGAGATATAGGTTATATAGAATCGTTATTATTTTCCGTTGTAAGGAGATTTTCGTCTTTTAGGGAATCCTTTATAAGGAGGTTTAACTGCATATGTATATACTTATAAGATGGTCACAACTGAATATAATTATTCCATATAAAATGTCATCAATATGATGAATATTAAGTTATTGCAGCTCAATTGGAAATGCGAGCCCAAATTGTGGTGACATCTGCTGCGTAGGAGATTTGCCTATTCCGAGAAGTATATCGAATTGGACATTGTTATAGTAAGAGTGAAGAATGTTCATAATTTATCTCTTTGACTGGACTACATAAATAGGGTCTAAAACGGGGAGCATTCAGAAGTGATCAAACAGAGTTTGTGAAAGTTCCTTCACATCTAAAATTTTAATTGTAAAACTCTTAGAATATTTTAAAAGTAATTACATATAAATGTATTTTAATATTAACTATTATTTCAACTTCAAAAGTAAGTCTCATACTCACATCCGTTCAAACTGATTTTGATATTGGTTTGCAAACAATAATGTATAGTATAATTTTTAGTTTCGATAAACTAATCTACTCACATTCACCCTCAGATCAAAATACTGTCTCACCATCATATTGGATATTCTTCCTCTTTCTACTGTTCAAAACATAAATTGTTTAGGCATTCATCTAGACCATAGATTAAAATGGGCATACACAAAAAACCACAGCTCTTGATAATTACGACCTCTATTGTTACATCTAAATATATATTAACTTGAAAAATAAAACTTATCTTTATAAACTTTTTTAAAGCCAATATGGACCCATGAAATACAACTCTGGGGCTCAGCCAAACCCTCGAACATTAATAAAATCCAAATGTCTCCGTCAAATTACTAAAGCACCCTTTTATGTCTCAAACCACACTCTACACAAAGACCTCTCAATTTAAACTGTACAAAATGTAGCTATAAAAACTTCTACAAACGACTTCTGTCCAACATCCACAACCATAGCAATCCTCTCTCATCTCTGAACCATCTGCTCTTACCATCCTAGGTTAGGTTAGGTGACCCCAGGTGACCCTGGAAGACGACTAAATGGAATGGGGCAACGATCTCCTAATTGATTGAAATACACACATATGCCATGAAGTTCCATTTTTAGATGTATTCTTTCCGCAAGTCTAAATAATCCCACCTGTTCAATACATAACTTTCGCTTACTGTCAACATTTTAACTTAGGTACAGATTGTGAAATATATATTTCATAATGAACAAAAAAAGGTTTCGATAAATGACAACCCTCCTATTTGAGACGATTTTTGCTTTCGCAATAATACTATAAATACATACCTATTCACATTTTAAACCAAGTGGAGAATTCGTTTTACTCCAAATAAAAACGTTACATCATCTATCCACTGTTCGTTACGATAATTATTTAAAGTCACTATTCATTTTTCGACTGTATGCCTGTAACTATTTAACGCCGCAGGTATAACTAGGTAGAGGTACCCATCAAAATGAACCCACTCTTATTAATGATGCATCAGTTTAATGCGTCGCAGTAACGATAATGACTGGCGTCTGCAGTAATATTTTGTTACAAATCGATTATCGCAGGATGTTATTTAACACCTAGTCATCTCATTTATCATAACGTCTCACTTATAATACGCTACTCTTCATTATTATAAATAATACCATCTGGCGCCCGCAAACTGACCTATTTCTATATTATACGAGTCACACAAAAATGTAATCTACGAATTTGACTAAAAACGGTTTGCCGAGTTTGTACATTGTTTTTATACTGCAGGCAATTATTATTCAAACAATTATTTAGTTTGTACAGAAGTAACATGAAGTTCTGCGGTTAAATGCGTCGATTTAATTAATCTAATTAAAACATATTACATGCGACTTTTGTACTTGCTTTTTTACCATGTAATATAATTGCAATATCATTATTGTGCGATATAATATACTCCACGGTACTATATTTAATGAGATTTTGTCAATATGATCACAGCTTGAAGGTTATTAGTTGTTACAATATAACATTTACCTATAACCACTATAAATACATAATATAATATTATATTGAATATAATTCATTAATGGTGACGATTTTATGGTAAAATTAACAATTTATGTAAACATAATGGGTTTGTGGTTATGGATAAGTGTTAAGAAGAAATATTTAGTGTCTTTGAAAGAAGCGAATTTAGTGAACTGTTGATATGATGTAATTAGTGCGCTAAAAATTTAATTTAAATGAATTGAGATTAAATATTAGAAAAATATTGCACTGACTGTAAGTGTGAGTTGCAGGTATTGCTTCTACAAATGATTTATCTTTAATTGTGTTGATGACCAGAAAGAGCAATGTTTAAGGTAACATAATTAATAAAACCTAAGGTGATTCTAATTTTTTTGAATGAATTTAAAATGTATGTATTGCTGGACAACTTAAAAATTCATAGGATTTGCACTGAAACATTTTTGTCAACGCTTGCACATGACTCAAAAACGAAAATAATTTTAAAATTAATTCTTGTATAGGTGTACATTCAATTTTACACTACATAATTAATTTATAAACATATAAAATACATAAAATATGTAATACACACTACAAACAATTAAAGTGACGAGAATTTATTTTCTGGGTGATCTAACATTCTAACGATCTTAAATTTTTTTTTTTTTGTTATAATGTAGTGGATAAATAATTTTAGATTTTGTGCGAAGCGATGAATGTATTGATTTTATAATGATGTGTGTTTTTATTTTTTTTTTGTGTCTGTCATCATCTTTTAGGACAGTAAAAGTGCTTGGATTTTCTTCAATAGTAACTTTTCTGATAGGAAAGTGAATCTAGTTGGTACTTTGGGGGGTAAAAAGTAAAAATTTCTCAGTAGTTTCCAAAAGCACCGTGAAAAACAAAAGAAAAATTAAGGAAAAACGGGACATTTTTACGCAAAATCTGTTTTCGAGAAAATCGATTTTGGTTTTTGGTGCAACTCAAAAACAAATGACCGCAGTTACTTGAAAATTTCACTGAACGTTTATATTAACATTTTCTATACACGATACAATTTTGAAAATAATTTGCTCTTTTTGAGCTGTTTACGGCATTGTCAGTTTTCAATTTTAGATTCTGAGCGGAGCGATGAATGTATTGATTTTACAATGATGTGTGTTATTTATTTTTTTTTGTGTCTGTCATCACCTTTTAGGACAGTAACAGTGCTTTGAAGGATTGAAAGATTGAAAATTTAAAACAAGGTTCCACGTAAATAGGTTATATATAAATTACTTTATTCACAATAATATGATCAAATATACTTGGTAATATCATAGGCTGATTGACCGTTTTCGCTCAGAATCGTTTTTCTTATACAATGATATTATATCATTGAATTCAAATTTAACACCATCCATTACAGTGACCCACTTGTAACCTGCTGTACAGCAGAGCGACATTCACTTACCCACCTTTTTTTGAAATGTATTAACCATCCAAAACTTACACTAACGAAAAACTAAGAGTTTAAAAATTTAGAATGAATTTAGTTCATTATTTCAAAAATTATTATTATTTGTTCACATTAGATTTACTGGTTTTTATTTTTTTCACACAATATATGTATAAAAAATATATATTTTATTTTCAAACCAAATTATTTAAATATAATTTTATTGATTGTTCTACGCTACAATTCTTTTCTTTTTACAAGTTTTGGGACTAAAAACGATATGATACTATTGGATTATATTTAATACATATGCCATCGCATAAAATAAAAAATATATCATTGCTGAAATGCAATAACTCTACTATATAATTATATAATTGAGTATATCCAATACGTTCTTCAATTATAAGAAATTATATTAAATATAAGTAGATAATATATAATATTCAAGTATATTAAGTACCTATATTATGTCTATTACGTCTTGCATTAGACAATGGCTCAATAAATCCTAAAACCGAATAATTAGTGCAAACATAAAAATATGTGATATTTAAATTTTAATTTTAAAAAACCGTTCAGCAATCAGCATTCATATATTTTATAATGTAATTAGTATGTAATTATTATAACTAATAAATATAGGACAGTTTACATATACATGGCAAACTACAAGATAAATGTATAATCACGTCTTAGAATTATACGAAACGCATGCTTACCATATTAAATGACTGTGACAAAAGTCTAACGCAGAGATGATTTGTCGGAAAAATCTTCTAGCTTCTTTGGGCGTCAGCCTCCCCTTTTTAACCAAGTAGTCAAAAAGTTCGCCGCCGGACACGTGTTCCAGTATCAAGTATCTGAAATCGAAATTAATATAATTATTATGCAATTGCAGCCGTTATCAGGCTCTTTCGCTGTAGGTACAGTCGAAAACGTGCACAAATAGAAATATGGTGTTGAATTTACAATAAAACATGTCATTATTGAACACATTTGAGTGTAGATTTCCAGCTGGAGTAAGCTTGGTGTTGAAATACTACTAGCAAAACGGTTCAACATAATTTAGTAAACTCAACACTTATTTCATGTTGGCTTGACACTAGTTGTTGCTTGTATCACATTATAAATATTTCAAAAAATGCAAAATTTATTTTCTGCGGGCTTCGGTTTTGATCTACATACCGGTCATCCATTGTGGGATTCCTAACTTAACGCCTAACCTATCGAACCACTATCTAACATTGCGAATAATGGGAAAACGTTGTTATTTATAGATCTAAGTACCTATAGTTTGGTGAAATTAAAAGTTACAGTGGTTAAATTAAGATTCATGGTGTTAAAATTATGTCATTGTATCTTTATCCAACTATGTATTGGTGTTGTTTTAACCATAATTAAACACACGAATATTTGTATATGATTTTAACACCAAGTCGTAAGTACAACTGATGTTGTTTTAAATAAATGCAATATGTAGAACTTATTATCTTCAATTTGACTGCAAATAAATGTTGTTTCAACTACATATAAATTAATAAACCAATATCATTTTTTTACTATTTTAACAATATGTATTGTTGAATTAAAATGTTAATTCAGTTATACACTTGTGTTACCTTACCTATCTTAAACACATAATTTAAAATATAGTTGTTCAATAATTTATGTAAAAGTTAACAACTGATTTCTATGTGTGTAGGTAATCACTTTCAAGAGGAGATGGTATTATTTGCGCCAAATTTAGTACTTTTAATTAAAACGAAATTGCATGGTCACTTTTAATTTAAATTATTAGAATAATTTACCTCATACATTTACTGAGCTCACATCAGTCATAGCACATAAAACGTGAATAAATAATAAGGGCTATCAACAACATGTATAAGATTGGACAACGAATTATAATATTCTTGGTTTTACATAATTTATTACTATCTGAAATATTGCTCATTTTAGTCATTCACAGTACGTAGGTATACATTATAGGTGCCTAGTACCTACAATTACAATAATTACTAATTATAGCTTAAATGTTTATACATTTTCTTGAAATGTATAACCAAGTATAAAAATGAATTGATTTATGAAAATAATACAAAATAATAAAACACATATAAATAAGTTAAAAAATAATTAATATTAATTATTTCGAAGTGCCGCAAATTACAATTTTGATAAGATGAAAAATGTTGCCAATTAAAATAATTATTGTACCTAGTTACAAGATTACGCAGAATTAAATAATTCCCTTTTATCGAGTTTTATGTGGCGCAAATGACCAAAATTGATTTTTCGATTAGGAGCAAAAGTTTTTATTTTATTTTTGGTTGTTTTTGGCACAAATTACACTCCTTCCAAGAACATATTACAAAAACGACGTTTATATAAATCGTGTCTTCGAAATAAAATAAGCCACGGCCTAGATGTTTGGAGTTTAACTGCAAAATTCATTGGCCAGATGTTGGCCATTAGTGTCGTTTCGCTCAGTCCGCGTAACATAAATATCATAGAATTGGAAAAATATATCATCAGACAAAATATTTATTATAAAAAAAATATTTTTAACGGTTGTCGGCTTACTGGGCCGTTCAAAATGCTGTTTTATCGTGCCTTGATTATAGGTGTATAAATAATGGCGTTTAACTGAATTAAAAATAAAAACTTATGTTATTTAAGATTAAAAAGTAATTTTGTCAAAAAATTTTCAGTTAAAAATTCAAGGAAACTAATTTTATTCCGCATAGTAAAAAAGTATCGAGTTTGTAAAAAATGTGCTATGTGATTAACCTCACGTGTTAAACTGCACGTAATATTTAATCGAATATTTAATTTTTTATTTCAATTTGATTAGCCTAAGTCTTAACTCCTAAGGTAACTTTGTATTACATATTTGGTGCAATTAATATATTTTTAATTGTACAAGTACAACAGTGTAAAAATAAAAATAAAACTTTCAATTTTACAATCTACATTATTGTTAATACAACAACTAATTCTCGTGTATATCAACTTAAATTGAAGTTTGTTGAACATTTTAAGTTTTGATTATTATTATTCTTGAATTGCAATCGAGTTACCACAATCAATTTCGTATTAAAAACTGTTACCTATATGTCATAAAGTTCACTGTAAACTTTAGACTGTTTTGCAACTCTTCGGTAGTTTTTCTTTACACTTGACGAAACCATTGAGAGAATCGATAAATCACCTCTTCGATGTACCAATTATATTTTGATTTTTAAGATTTAAATATATTTTTTTATAGAATGAGTATAATAGTTGGTTTTTGTTAATTTAAAAACAACATTGTTAATGTTATAAAGCTATTTTTTCATGCTATATAAGTGAATTGTTGGAGTGAGATGTAGTAACGGTGATATAATTTGGATGGCTGTGTTTTCTACCGTTTTTATATACTGAAGATCTGAATTGATAGTATTTTGTTTGTAATATAATAAGGGGCGTTATATATTAGACGATGGGTTTTCAGCTAAAATATTTGGATTTATTTGCAGAACAACACTTTTGCATTCTAAATTATGCATCCACAAACAAAATCTGTGTAAAAATTATATTTACAAACTAGTTACCTATTTTGAATTTTAGCAAAAAACAATTTAATAGTACAATTTAAATTTTTTAATTTTTGTTATTAAAAATAAAAAAAATGTTTTAATATGGATTAGATCAAAGTTATTTTATTTGTCAGGTTTTTAGTATACTCTATACTCCCATATATGGATAGGTACTTAGTTTTTTTGTGGACTGGATGTATGATTAAAAGTTGCAATTTTACTATTTCTTAATGAAAAAATAATGTGTTCGAGATCATACCAATCAGTCAGGTTGTATAAATACACCTGTGTAGATTTTTAGTGGCGATTAATAATTATTGTATCTTTATCTACAATATGAATCTTCATGACCATAAATAATATTTTTCTTTAATGCGTTTTGTTTTGTTTTTTATTAACTAGGTTGTTTGGGTTTTTTTTAACTAGCTCAATAACATCCCGTCGCTCATAAAATATTTAACGACGACAATTGTTTAGCCAACGTTCATACATTTATAAGCCATTATGACATTTGATTGATAAACAAATTATAAAACCAACAAAGATATCAGATGTACGTCTATACATAATACATATTGTACCGCACCTACTCGACAATATCATCGTCGAAACCGTACACCGATGTTTACTTTTTTTACATGCCTTATATTTGCGTTATTTCATTCATTGGACAAATATTAATGCACATCAAGTCCGCTTTTCGGACGCTATTGAATGTCATTATTTACTTTATCTGTAAGCTGCATTCGTTCCAAAAACAAAAACCATTATACTATCAGCTGTATATACGACCCATCGCATTTGTTTTCGAATACTCTGTATCTAATATTAATGCATTTTTAAACGATTAATTAACATTGACGCGTATACATATTGTATACAGGACAGAATGAAAATAAATGGAGTCGTTTTTGTTCATTGGACCATGTTTAATAAATTTGTTTTTTTTTTAAATTTAATAACCTCATATTTCATAATATTATCAGCTTGGGTGAAAATTTATAAAAAACGAGTTAAAGAAAACGCATCACCCTTCAAGCGTGATAGATCTCCAGGTTTCTATACGTTAAGAAAGAAAACATTGTGTACCTACCTAATAATTATATTAAATGAATAATAATTAAAATGTATAAACTTTTATTTAATAAGTAATCTTCACGCTATCATTGAGTTATAAAAAAAAAGTACTAGGTACTACTAAAGTAATTAGTGAACGTCTTATATTGGTAAACAAAACGAGTAAATATAACTGTTTTATTTATCAATATTTAAAAATTGCCTATTGGCAAGTGACAACCATGGAAATCAAAATATCGTAACCAGAATTAACCACCGATTTCATTGTGAAATCCTTGTATACAGTAGTAATAAAAAATATGCTTGATACCATTTTGGTGCTGTTCTTATGGTGCTGAATGCCTCAATGGTGCCACTATGGTTAAATCCATAATTTTTTGGTAGAATTTCACATGCGATTTCTCAATAATAATAATATAATACGATATTTGAACTATGGGATTGTAAGTCAGATAAGTTATATAGTTATTGTATTTTCTTTTGTATTTTATTTATTGCTCAAAACATGATACTGATTTATTTGTTTTTATTTTTAATTTATTTTTCCCATACCTTCAAATAATATAAATATAACTTCTGGTGAAAAAGATTTAAGGCTGAACCTTTTTCAGACAAAATACATCAAAAGATCAGTGATAAATACATCAATCCAGCTTTAGACCTTAAATCAATAAGTAAAGACTTAAAATACAAAATAAAATAAAGTAACTAAATCAAATAGTATTATTATTGTTCTACCATTATATATTGCCCACAAAAACCCATAATGGGTGAGGGGTTACTCGATTTTTATCATAGGTTTGCATTTAAATTCTATGATTATGATTAGGATTTCACATTGAATTTTCTGGTGGTAGGTATAATCAAGCCTGAGCAAGTTAACTATTTTTTTTTTAACTCATTAAGTTAAGTTAATACGAAATAATGATATTTTTGGTACAGTTAAATCAATCGTTTAGAATAAAGAAATATGTATACTGTATAGGTATTAGGTATACTATTGTTATTATTAAATGGTGGTTTTTCTTCCCACACATAAGATTGTGGTTAACTTATTGAAAGCAAATAAATATAATAATAGAATATAATGACTATCAAATATAATGGGATCGATTTTAATCGAATACCAATAAAATGAAATGCGAGTAAACATTCAAAATATTTAAATAATTGAACTCACAGGTATCGTTTGTTTTCGTAGACGTCTGACAAGCCCAACACGTGCGGGTGGTCTATGAGTTTCATTATAGCAATCTCCCTTTCCACCTGGAACCGAAAAAAAAAACAAATATTAATATTTCAATATACTTGATTTCGGAAAACTCAAACAGTATAATATATAGTTAGTATAATATCTGTTGGTCTACGACGCACGTCTGAATATTTCTAAAAAACTAAAATTTCTAAAACTAAAAAACCAAAATCAATTTTTAAGTACATATTCGAGTTTTCTTTAATTTTTTTTTGTTTAAAGATAATTTTGTTAAGTTCTAGAAATTTTTACTTTTGACTCCAAATATCAACTATATCCAATTTTCTACCAGAAACCACTCTCAAAGTTTGAAAAAGTTGTAAAAAATATTCCTCCGATCAGAATCTAAAAAATCTGGATACATAATTATAGTATAGATGACTGAAGTTATTATACATATATAACGTTTAGATTTTTATTAAATAGTATATAGGTACACTATATACTATTTAGGGTCCTATGCTAACAGATATTAAATACTCGTAGCTTTAAAAATAGATAGTTATGAGTTGGCTGAATGTTATAGTAATTTGTATTTTTTTTTCTATTACTTAGTCTAATATGAAGCCTGTTATAATCTTTAATTCACCTAATTAATTAAATTATTATTTTAGTCTTTTTGACTTTTTTTTGTTTTTAATAAGTTGCTTATTACAAACATATGTGCATTATTGTATATTTTTTATAATAATTTCTCCTATATTTTTTTTTAAATTTCCAACTACAAAACCACAGATATACATACCAATCTTTAAATTTAGAATTTTTAACTAAACAATGTAAATAGTCGTGGTAGCTGTGATTATATTTATTATATATTATATCTTAAAAATAATTGGACGTTATTGTAGTTTTTTAATATAATTTGTGCTCTCTGTGTGAATTTTAGCAATTTTTTGATTTATTTCAATTGATTTGTTTAGAGTCTTACACGGATTTCTACAACATTAGAACTTAAGTAATAAACCATAATTAATATCAACTATCAATCAATAATATTGCCATAGACAAAAGCATTATGTTCACATTTTTATAAATCAACTAATAACGAGAAAGGTATCTCTGAAATAATATAAAAAGCCTTCCCTGCAGCTTTAGCCATCGTATGGTATACACCTTATATCCACCCCAGACAATAGCGCGTATTATTAGCAACTAACAAAAATATCAATAAATACGATATAGTATGAAAAGTTTTATTACGTGTACATGAGTTATGAATTATATATCATATATAGGTACCTACACGATGTATTAATATCATTAAAATGTGTACCAATATCTGTTATAATATAATTATAAGACAGGTGAAGTCGTTTAAAACGAAGGCTGATTAAATACGAAAACTACCCCTCAAATTCACTTGTGTTCGGTGTTGGTTTTCTTATTATACGGCCAGTGCTTATCACAATTAGTATTACAAACACCTCGGCCGAACACGTAACCTCTATGGTCCTATATAAGCCGTATGAACCTTGAACGCATCTATCTCATATGACTTTAGGTATTTAAGTTCGAATACATCGTATGTTAGGACCACGGTTAGGATATACGTATTACAGGGTTGAATTCAAATGCCCAGGGATACAAATGATATACGCCCATTCTCACTGAAATTACCCGAGGTGCAACTTTAATATTTCATTTTGATATGAGATATACCATTAAAAAGGGAGATTACTTAGCTCCTGGTTACATTTTATATTTGCATATTATCTACTACAGTACTTAATATACAGAAAATAATCTAACAACGAATACAAGAACGCCTGCAAAATACAATTCCACTTGGGGCATGATTAAAATCCGATGGCCAAGTATAAGTATCAGTATATTTTGGTATTATATAAGACGTACTTATCTCTATTCTAATATAGCGTATCTACTACACTATTTTTACACTTTTTAAATTGAGAAATATTTTAAAAACTATATGATATGGCATATCATTAAATTAAGCGTAGTCGACCAAATTTTTTTTTGGGGGGTAGCAAACAGAACTTTTCGATCCACTCATCCCTGTGGGCACCCTTGCAATGAAAAATTCTTTACACGCTTTGTATTCATGACAAAGTAATTTTTGTTATGTCCATTGGTTAATATTTAAAAAAATGTAATTAGTTTATATTATTCATAATTTTATATTCTAGAGATACTCAATTATAATCGTCAAAAGGATTTCCATTCGACTATATTGATGCATAAATCACACCCGAAATAGTGCTGGGAAAATACTACGCCCTGGGACGAATCCCTACGGTTTCCCCCCGGCAATAGGTATTCTGTCCCGTCGGACAAACGCTTTTGAATTTAAGACAGTTAAGTACACGGATATCGTCTGATGGTGACCTGGAAAGATGGAAAACAATACCGTAGTTCAACCGGGTGAACCGGAAATAGTTACATTTACATATTAAGTCACCGTCGGCTTTATATTTATGTTATACGTCTCGTGAATCGAAACACGAGGAAGAAGCTACTTCTAAACAAATTAAATACGATGCACGCGCGTGGTGTGCGGGTGTGTGGGTGCTTATGTGTGGGTGTGTCGACCGTGTTATTATTGCGTACTATGTAGTATACATCGTACCTGCATGGAAATAAATATAAATTATGATGTTCCGGGAAATTGTACGACGGAGCTCGTGCTTTGTGAAACAATCAAAGTTACTTTGTTGCCGCCGGTTGACAAAACTTCAATGGGCTTTTCGCGGTTACCATAATAATCAAACATAGATTAATTAATTAGTAGACAAAATATCGTAATACCGCGTTTCTCAGAAAACCTCAGGTATAAACCTTCCAAGAATATATTATAATACCGCCGGTATTTCGTGTTCCTCTTGCGCGACGCAAATGTAAATGATATCCGAAAATAGCACGCGCGCGCATACAACGCTTTGATCATTATTATTGTTATTATTATTATTATATTATGGTTTTAACCACAGACATGAACCGAGTTATTAAATATTAACAGTATAATACTACGACCACGCGAAACGATGTTTCGGCGGTGGCGTACATCGCAGACAAGAGCCATTAGAGGGTGCAGCGACTGCTGTTTTTCAGATAATATTTTGTTTTCGGCAATTATAAGACGGTACGAATTGCGAGGTCACAAAATATAAAATATCGTACGAAATATAATAGCATAGACATTTTACTGGGAGCAAACAATTAAAAGAGTTTCTGCCTAGAGATGGTTATTATAATTATATATAGGTAACAGCTGCAGCAGACTACTTCAATATTATTACCGTCGATATTAATTCCTCGGGATTTATTGCACACAATTAAGTATACCTCAATAGTTTATAGGAGCTTAATAATAGCATAATATTGTCATAAAGTCAGACGGAAACGAAAAAGTGAGAAACGATTCAAATTCAATCACAGAACTAATGGAATATAAATATAGAAACTATGAAAATAGCTCAGCTGTATAGTGCAAATTTCTAGCGCACCTCATCATTCTTTACTAGGTCATTGTAACGAATGTGGATTTTATTTGAATTCAACGATAAATCGTCGACAGCTTCAAAAGCTTAGGTATAGTGAAAAGTAGGTTACCACTTTGCTGTACAGTAGGTGTCGAGAACCTATCGTCATTGAGAAATATCTGTAATGTGTGTGTTAAATTTATTGTAAGTCAAATGATGCATACGAAAAACGATTCTGATCGAAGACAGTCTGTCAGCCTATAAGTATATTTTATCATATATTTTATATTGCTAGTATGGTAATTTATTTTACTATTATAGTAATAATGTAATATGGTAGGTAATTGATTTTTCATGGACATTTTTAGAAACAAAAATTCAAACATTTCGAATGCCTATAACTAGCTCAAAATGTTATTTTAATTATTTTATGAAACTGTCAAGTATCTATAGTTAGTATATTCGTTTTTGAATTACAACAAAGTATTGATTTTGTCAAAAACTGTTTTTTTTAAATTTCGTTTATTCAATTTATAGCAACCAGATTAAACTTGGTAACAGAAACCACCTCCATGTTTAAAATGTATTCATTTTTACTGCTCTAAAAGGTAATGACAGACCTCCGCTACGCTCATAAGCTATGAAATTATGACAATGGACTTTCAAAATATTTTTATTAAAGGTATTGTAAGAAAAACTTACGATGAACTTTGTATTGCATTTCAAAACTTTTTGAATTTTTTTGTTGTTAATTTTGGGATCTCAGTGAATTACTTATAATTGGAAAACATTTTTTTTCATTCCTATATGTAATGCCCAAAGAAAACTCAAAGAAGGAGTTCGTCCATTCTCCAAATCAGATCAATAGATAGACAAATGCATGCAATTATAAGATTTGTTATAAATTATTCCATAAGTAAAACTTATTATATCACATATTATTTGCCTCTTAACTTCTTAAAAAATCTAATTACTTACATTGAAATTTACGTAGAGTACATACCTCAGAAAATGTGAAAAAGAATTTAAAAGTAGTGATAGTGATATACCCAACGCAGAACGAGGGATTGCCCTCGAATGAATATGAAATATTATAATTCAATTGTATTAAATTACGAAGAGAATATCGTTTTCAAGTAGCTGGTGGAAAGTTATCGTCAAAGATTCCCAAACTCTAATTTTAATTTTTATGTATATTTAACTGACGTATTATAAAATATACCTACAATGACACAATGTCTATTGTATAACTCTGAAATTTTTAATTTTAACCACTTAATATTAAAACTTATTTGGCTACCATGAAAAATCATTTTAAATGTTTCAATGTTGTATAATTTTATCCGGGTATGGCATATTATTATAAAAAACGGTGGATTGAGATATTTATTATATTTAAGTTGAAATTATAGTGGTGCTCCAATAAAATGTATATGATGTATTATTATATTGTAGTAAAAACTAGGTAGCTATTATAGTGTTGTATTATACTATTATTACGATAATTATAAAATTAGTTCACAGTAAGTTTGTTTACCTATATTAAATGTATCGTCAACTGACGCTAATTATCTGCTTTTCATGAGTTTGACTTCATAATTTCATGAAACTTTAAAAAATATTAAAACTAAAATATATTTAATTAATACCAAACTATGTACAATATTTTTACAAGTGCCCTGATGTCCCATTATGTTGTTATTTTGTAGGTTAAATTATGAAATTATTTCGTTTATCCAATTAAAACATGTTAACCGCATCTGTGGGATTTTAGAACAAAACACTTAAATTGAGAGAGGTTAATTTTGAGAAAATGTCATCTATTTTTTAATAAATTTGGTACCGTTTTTTGTAATTTAATGTACAAAATGTTTGTTTCTACTTTTGTCGGTTGGACTATTCTTAAGCTTTTTTGTTAGTAAAGTTGCTTAATTTAAGAGAAAATTAAGAGTACACATTTAAAATTGCTAAATAACCAATCTCATACTAATTTGTATAGTAAACTAAAGTATTTTTTTGTATTTCATTTTACAATACAAAATAGAAGTATGTTATCGTAAAAAAACTATCTATATCGAATACACAGAAGTTTGTAGTTGAAATATAACGAGCTTACCGAGAAGTTTTTTTTGTTTTTAGAATTAAATTTTTTTTTTTTAGAAATTATTTGGGATTTTCTAAGTATCCATTTAATACGAACAATTTTCAATCCCGATAAATCCTAATCATTGCTTCCATTCATTTTTCAATTTATTAAAGATACGTCTTATTAATGGAACAACATATTTGGCCCTTCGTAGCTATAGGCATAAAAAGTTAATAGTTTGATTTTTTCGAAAAAAATAACCATCATATTAAATCTAATTGCTTGCTCGCAGAAAATCTAAAACGACCAGCAACTTTTTCAAAAGTTTGTTTTCTTAGTGCATATTGTAAAGGAATTCGAAATTAAGTTTTTTTTCTCGATGCTGTAGTACTTTTAATATTCCGCTTTCCTATACACTTTTTAGATCTTGAGTAAACTTTCCAATGGAGTGGTTTTTAAATATTTTTTTCTTGGAACGATTTGGAGCAGATTCGATTCAATCATCAACATTGGTCGTAGTATTGTTAAAAAAAATTCATCCATTTGTTAGTTTAAACTTTTGTCCAAAATAGAAAATTCCCTGTACTTTCAATTTTTATAATTAAATAATAATTTAAAAAAACTAACAATAATCAGAAAACAACGGAAATATTTATGTTTATGAAATACAAGCTTTCGAGGAGATTGATTTCATTTTTTTACTATAGTTTAAAAAATATAAGCCACAGCAATTTAAATTCTACTATTATTAATATTATAATTTCCTATAAACGGTGACATTTAAAAAATATTAAAACTAATTTAAAGTTATTTATAGACACTTAAGATGTTATAAATTGATTTTTATCGGGTTATGTTAGATAACATTTTAAAAATATCGAAAGTATATTCGGACAATTTTTTTTTTATTAACATCCAAAGGTTCAAGTTTTGACAAAATTGGATAATATTCAAACCTACAAACAAAAATAAATTATTGCTTATCTTGTTGAAACGAGAAATATTCGTATAAAGACATACAGATATCATATTACATTTTCACTTAATGAAATACATAAAACATTATGTTATTTATTAATTTCTGATTATTTTGTCGACTAGAGACAATAAATATTTCTCAAAATCAGTTGGCGTACCTATGTCCTATATATCACGAGTTGTTCAATTTCTGCGGAGGAGTAACAAAGAATTTTCTCTGCAGTAATGCGTCTCAAACCCGATTAATAATAAAATATAATATTTCTAGAAATACAGAAAAGTGTTTCATTACAGTAAAAAGTTGAAAATTTGAGCGTACAACTATAGTCATTATAACAGCGTATTATATTGTTGGAAAATAATATATCAACCTCTCAAATGTCAAACGGGGGCATAACGTGATATTTTAATTCAAGGTAGGTAACGTCCAAATAAGGTAGGTAGATACTATACGACGCAATATATTATTGTTTTGAAGATGGCATATTATATTCCGCATTTTCTAGTTTATTTGAAACTAATTAATAAATGAATTGTATTGGTTCATCAATAGAACATCCGCTTAATATGGTGAAAATGATTAAAAGTTGATTAAGTGAAGCACTAGACAGAGTAATTTTTTTCAAACCGAGCCCCTGTGGTTTTTAAGTATTACATACAGCGCGTAATATTTACCTAACAAACATTGTACATATATATTAGTTTCGAAATTAAATCACGGCCCGTGGTATACTTTACATTTTAATTATAAATTTTTTTCGCTAAATAGTAAATTAAAAAAATATAAATTGTTTATGTATACCTTTTGTAAAGACCTTTGCATCTCTTGCCATTTTTTGCGGTTCAAATTTCATTATAAATATAATTTTACAAACAAAACATTTCACATTCACCGGGACGCTTAGGTAGGTTATTATAGGTGCTTGGGTTGTATTATGGAAATAATATTATGACGAGGGATAGGGTCTGAGGAGAATGGGGTTGGGAGGTCGGCTGACCTACAATTTTTTCTCAATATTATGTAGCCTTATTCAGAATATTTTAATTTGAAAAAAAAAACGGAGAAGACGTTCTGCTGTATATATTAGTAAGTACCTATATATACTAAGAAAATCAATTTTTAGTTGATGAAATTGAATAATGTTGAATGTTCAATATCCAAAGGTGCAAATAGCGGTGGCTGGGGGGAGAGGCTAAGCCCCACTGACTGCTGTAGTCCCCAATTTTTGGAACAACATATTTGTGTGAATAACTTTATTCAACAACGAAAATAATTTAGTTGAAATATTGTTCAAATTTAAGTGTTTAACTGATGATCATATCAGAGCTGATCAATGCAAACAGCCACCAGGTCTTAAAAAACTAATTAAAACAAGAGACACTGTAACAATACTTCAACCTAAAAATGTTTATTTATATAAATTTGTTTTTTTACCTACTACCTACTCGTATTTATTTGTTATACATGTACTCATTTATTTGTTCTATTAAAACGTTTGCATAAATGTATACAAAAAAATCTAAATATTAATAAGTAAACTTTTGTTTTTGTAAATAACGCACGAACCGCAAGTTGGCCAACACTGATATAGAGTTTACCTCATCATGGAAGTCACTCAATAACTGTTACAAATGTGTTAAATTTTAATAATAAATCATTACACACAAAAAAGATTTTGATTGGAGACAGCCTCTATTTCGAAGGATATTTTAAAATATACTTGTAAAGTAGCTTATTTTTCTACTACTAATGTAGTAGGAATTCATTTTTGCAGAAAATGTAAATACTAAAATATTTATAAAAAATTAGGATATAATATTAATATAAATATTTCTAAATATTAAAAAAAATATTATTTTGTACGGAAAAAAATATACTTACGTAATAGTGAGCAATTAAAGTCCTTGCTATTAATATTTTTTGGATTACCTCAAAATAACTAAATTTGTTTTTGGGAATATCGTTTAAATATCTATTCATTTTTTTTCCTGATTATTTCGAAATCTTCTTAGAATCTTATATGCCGAAGTACTTACTGGATCCAATTTGCTACCAGAAACATTTCTATTTTAGCCTCAATATTCAATAATTTTCTTTAGAGGCAAAAACCACCAAACTACACTTACATCATCGCAATAACATAATATACGATCAAATGCGTTGTGGTGATATTAAAATATGAAATATTATGTTAATTAAACGGCAAGCAAAGTGATAGTAAGCTTTGCATACACATTTAGTTGGTTGATGAGCACATAGAGTATATATTATGACGATTTCCGTGAGCTAGGTTGACCCATCATAGTACTATCATATACTGAAATTCTGGGTACGCCACCGATTATAATCATCCACCCATTCAACGTGATATAATATTCTGCCCTTAAATTCATAATACCTATTTAATATCCCACGCACTTATAACAGTCTATTGAGAATTGAATATAACCTTTTCGAGGTTTTCTTCCCCATGGAATATCAACCAGCCATTATATAGTTGTAAACATATATATAATATATGTATACGAGTATATATATATATATCTAAAACACGAATATAATCAAAATTATTTTGCACCACTCGTGTTGTAGGCCATTGTATATAGTCTTATTTGACGTGGCACAAGGGACGTTCCAGCATTCGATTTGTTCATTATAGTGTTTAACGCAAAACAATTTAATTTTAATTTGCATATTATTATCAAACCATTTAAAATTTCGTTTCCATTGTACATTGTAATAATATATTATTACAACGAAATACTCGCGAATAAATTGCATAAAATAATATATATTACCCCCACTAAGTGCATAGGTTTTACCCATACGTATTTCTGTGGAATATAAATTAAAGACTTATCCTTCTCACTATATTATAATGTGTATGTTGTAAAGCGTAGTGTACGAACTGATTCGTGCTCATATTATACTAGTAACTGAAAAATCGGACGATTCCTTTAGTAAATAATATGTATTAAAGTAGATATCTCAACTATTTCGTTCCAATCACGGTTGACTCGCGAGTTTTGATAAAATAAAAATAATGTATAAAGAGGTACTTCGACGTAAAGTAGAATATTTATTTGCCGTTTGAAGCGGAGAAAAAAATGTCCGGACGATATATAAACACTGTTGATGATCGACATTTATTTTCGCTCTGTGTACTCGTATTTTATATTTATTACAGATCGGCAATCGATACAAAATAATACGTTCGGAAAACTAATCTGAGCGGAACTTGATTAAAACCACACTTTCTAACAAATTCGCTTCAGCCCCCCGGGGCTGCAGTGGCTACCGAGAAGAATGAAAATAAAATAATAATCCCTTCCCTATAAAATAGCTACCTACCAACAACTGGATGAAATAATTTATATTAACGGACGTGACTAATTGAGACTATAGGAGTAGACTGAAAAAAAAGCGAGAAAAAGAAACGTCATTGTAGAAGACATTTTTCCCTTCTCTCGGAATCGAAAATGCTTGACCCCAGAACGGTTTCCATTTGTCGATTCCACGAACGCTGATCATTTTATACTGATTTCATTCTTATTTTAGTATTTTTATTGTAGGTTCGCTTGTCAACATCTTACTCCAATCAGTAAGTCATAGACGACTTCGTTTATTTTGAAAAACCCAAGTCCTAGCTCGTTTCAATTACTGATAACTGATAAGTAATGCACATACAATTTATCAGAAATAGTCTAATACAGTAATACTTAAACAGGATGTTTATAGAAATATGTGATGTAAATGAAAATGAAAAATGAAAAATGAATACTAGTTAAACGTATGAAAAAATTATGAAAATTATATAGATGATAAATAATTTAAGATTTACACGTCATTATGTCTAAGGATTCCCAAAAATAATATTTTAAAAAGAGTTATTATACGTTTTTAATAAATTTTCACCAAAAAAATTTTGACATTTCAAATAATGATTTATCTATTAGTCACATTTATAAATTTGTTTGAAATTTTTTACGACTTTATTTTTTTAAGAAACATAAACAGTATATTATAAAAATGACTTGGTGTTGTACCTAATTGTTTAGGATCCATGACAACCACGGTTTGATCAGGGATTGACTCGAGTACAATATTTTAGCAATTTTATCATTGTGGTAATTGATGAAAATTTTCAAATCACCAATTCGAAAAGAAGTAATGACATTAAATAATTACAGAAATAGACGGCATACGTATAATAATATGTGCTATGAAAAATGAGTTGCTTCTATTTTACCAGCATTTTGCGAAAATATTATTTTTAGCATTTAATTTGTGTTTATATAAGTTTATTGTACAAACTTTTTATATTTTTCAATCAATAAACGAAAACCTATCATTATCATATTCAACTTAAATAATAATATTTTTAACATATTGGACGTATTATGCATAAACAAAAAGTTAAACAATAAAATAATATTATGTCATTTTAAAATTGAATACGTATAATGTATACACCTACAATAATAAGTATTGATGTGAAAAATGTCAATTAAATAACAGTATTTACGACAAAAACTTGGTTTTAGGTAAGGGTATAATATGAAAAGTAGGTAGATACCATTCAATTGCGTACTTAATCGAAAAATGTAAAAGACAATTTGTATTTTGTATCGAAAAAATTATTAATTTAAAAAAAATATATCTTCTATGGGTATTCGGAAAAAAAAGCTCTTGAAGAAAAAGCCCCAATATCAAAATACGGTAAAAAAAAAGCCCCGTACTAATTAAATACATGACGCATTTTCATTATAGTGTACATTTTATAATTTAATATTTGTATGTAGGTAACCTAACCTTTTTTGGACATAGGTATATTCTATAACCATATATATATATGTATAGTATATAATTTTACATCATAATAATATTTAATAAAATAATATACCAAATATTTATTTAACTATATCTAATAAATATACATTTGAAATATAAAAGATTAAAGTATATAGTAGGGTAATAAAAGTGATTGCAAGATAAAAGATTGCAGCTATACTTGTATACTTTATAATAATTAATAAGTAATACATAATATATTATATGTTATTGAACTATTTGTTATATATATTTTGATTTATGGTTTATGTTATATTATTTTTTAACTGTGATTTAATTAGTTATTGTTTGATGTCATATACTAGATGTAATTTTTTTTATAGTTACCTTTTAATAAAACAAATGTATTGTCTAGTATAAAAAAAATTAAATTAGATACATACCTAATAGTATAATAATTAATGAAAAATAATTGTCACTAAACTAGTATTTTAGAATATTATATATTTTATGGTTATAGATATTATATTAAAGAAGTGTTAGGTACATTGATAAATCTAATGATTATATTATGATTATAATTAATTATGTAAATCATAATAAAAAAGAATAATGTATTTAGTTGGTACGGGGCTTTTTTTTCCTAGATTCCTTCTATGATGCCCCTAAATCCGTTGTCAATCGCAGTTCTGTAGGCTGCACTGCTTAATGTTTATGCCTTAAATTCGGGCCATATATAGACCATAATATAGGTGTATGCTAGGCATTGATTTTTGTTTTGTATAGTAAATGTATAGTAAAAACAAAACTTCTCTAATTTTATTACTGACGTAAATTGTTATTGTTGACATACGAAGCGCAACAAAAGACATTTTAATTTATCCGTATTTAATCAATATTGCCATTTAACCAACTGCTGCAGGGCTCGAAAAGTTTATAACCTATAGGTCAGTATACTGGCTGACGCCAAATCTGCCACGAAAATTCGTACCAACAAAGCTAATTTAATTACAAGTTTGCTATTACTATAAAGTCGGTTTTAGGTTTTGTGATATTGAAAAATACCGGAACGCATCCAACAATGTAGACCGCAAGTTTCGCATTAAAATACATGTTTGGTCGTTGAAGTGAAATTAACATTTTAAACGTACCTAAAAAAATATATTCATACAAAAGTTGTATCACATTAAACTATACTTGAAACGTCGCAAGTACTGCGTACCTATATATCATTAAAACGACAATAACTGAGTGCTTTCTACACATTCGACCATCGTATGAATGATTATACTTACGTAATAAAGTTACGTTTATATAATATTTATTATATATTATATGGGCAAGTTTAATACGACGAAAAAATAATTACCTTTAATAACACCGACTCGCTCAGCTTCTCGCGGTTAATTATTTTTATTGCTACATTTCTCCCAGTGACGCAATGAATGCCGAGCTTCACTAAACCTGAAATAAAAAAATTTTAAAATTTCGATATTATTGACACCGTATAGTGTTGTAATTGTTTAAGAATTATTTCTAGTATTGATCATATTATACAGCAAACAATACGTTTACAATATAATATTAACAACTGTCGTGAAAACATAAAATTATTATTGCAGTCGGGTATAGCGCTTGGATATCATAATAATAATATTATGTACTTAAACTTTAGAGGTAGGTCACCTATATGTGATTGTAGTCGGACGAGTGGTGATGAATAACGAGGGAGATATTTTAACAATAATTCAATTGGTTTAAGGTAGGTAAGCTTATAAATCTTACGCCATAATATTATATACCCACTGATAAATATTTCATGAAAAACGATAAAACATTTATCGCATCAAAATAAAACATAATATATATAATATTATTTTGATTTTTAATAATTTAATGATTTTTATAAAATATAATATTATTTTCATTTTTACCGGAAACTCGAAATGGTTTCTTTTCATTAAAAATTGATCAAGTTTTATGTAAGAGCATTTTTTCATTTACTTTTTAATAAGATTCATTTCGAAAATCAAAGTTCAACTCACAAACATTATTCAATGACTAAATTGAAACGAATCAGACTTTCCGCTACGAAATCGGAAACTTATGTATCGCTTCACTTTCCACGGTAACAATAATGTATTATACAATAATATAATGATGTTGTATTTTTTATATACGATTGAAAGTAATAGAAACCATTCTGAAGAAAACTCAGTTTTCAATAACGTTGTAAATTATTTTTTTTCCATAATTATTGACGAGATCATAAAAAAATAAATAAAATATCTCTGATCAATGACTTTTGGGAAATGTATTTAAATGGCAAGAGTATAATACAATATTGATTTTAAATTGCAATATCTATAATGGATGGAATATTTCGCTGCGCATTTAAACTTTCAATACATTTTCCAGTCTAATCAAAAACATATTTTTTTAAACCATTTTTATCTAAAACTAATTTATTTACTTCTTACGCCGTGTTCTGATTTGATTATAATATCATATACAGTCTATGCTTTTTATGCAAGGAAACGATATATAGGACACATTTAAAGTTAAACACTCATTATTTATTGACAGTTACTAACGTTTTTGGAAACGTTTCTTTTTTTCATTACAGTTTTTACCATAATCATCATCACTTTTTAAGTATTTTATTTTTTTAGACGACGAGAAACATATTTAATTTCATAGTTAGAAATTAAAACATAAAAACCACTCTACTTTACAGTACATAGGTGTCCAGTGCACCTCGTTGTTGAATATTTGAATATGTCACTGTAATGTCGTATGTCAGCAGTGTTGTATCTATTATAAGTATGTAGGTAGTAAAAGCATACATTTATTTATCTATTTAAATAAAATGATTTTCTGAGATGAACTATAGAGATGAGATTTTCAATTTTATTTTCATAAAGGTGCCTATTATACAACCTATTTTGTAGGTTCCTATATATATTCTATGTAATTTGTAAACACCGAAGTTAAATCGTCTTCCATACTCATGTATTTGGTAATTACGAATGAAAAAAGATGGGTAAGTGGATGTCCGAAAAAAAAACTCATATATAGTCAAATTATTTTATAAATTTTATCGTGTATAGAAAATGCTAATATAAACATACAGTGAAATTTTCAAGTATCTACAGTTATACGTTTTTTAATTACAAAAAAATAAGAAAATCACTACATGAGAAATCAAGTAAATATCCAATGTTGTAAGAATATAAATTTCAAACGCTCATAAAAATTAAATTTGACTTTCTTATAGATATTTGTTTTGTTGATAAAGGTAGATGACCTTAGAAGGAATCTTGTATTACATTTTTAAATCTTAGATTTAAAAAGAAAAATTTTTATGAATTTCTAACTCAAAATAATTTGCACATTTTCGTGATTTTGACGCTTTTTATAAAAATTTGAACTTTAAATGATAATCAAAAAAAAATGTTGACAATGGATTTTTAATATTTTTTAATCGTAATTGTAACAATATATTAAGATCCTTGTATTAAATTTTCAAGCTTTTTTACCCGACAAATACAATTTTATTGACATTCATAGAAAAAAAAACTATACAAATTGAAAATTGATAATGTCCGTAAATAGCTCAAAACAAGTCAAAATATTTTAAATATTTTATGGTGTATAGGAAATGCTAATGTAAACAACCAGTGAAAATTGCATGTAACTACGGTCGTTTACTTTAGAGTTACACCAAAAACTAAAATCGAATTTGCGTGAAATTCATGTTTTTCCTTAATTTTTCTTTTGTTTTGCACTTTTGTATGGCACTTCTGAAAACTACTGTGAAATTTTAAATTTTGACCACCTCAATGCACAAAAAATATTCACTTTCTCATCTAACAAGATACTGAAGTTGAAAGTCGAAGCATTATTTCGACTACACGGATACAAAAATAAATAATTAAATTAAAAAAAAAACACCCATCATTGTAAAATCAATATATTTGTCGCTTCGCTCAGAAACTAAAACGGGAGTATATTATTGTACGAAAAAAATACTAAATTCGTTAAGGTAATTATGTAAATTATATTTATATACTTATATCCCATAAATATTAATCGTAAGAATTTGAAAATTATATAAGAATTATAGCTCATGGTACTTTTTACTAATATTATCAAATTACGCATGTTTTTTTTCTTGAGTACTTAATGCTTCTATTTATAGGCATTTTAAATTTTGATTATTGATAAAATTTATTTTTTTAAAGAAATTACCTAAATATCTAACATTTTAAATTCTGATTGGAACGAGAATGTATTGATTTTACAATGATATGTGTGTTTTTTTTCTTATTTTTTATTTTTGTGTCTGTGTACACGATAAGTAGTCGAAATAATGCTTCGATTTTCCACTTCCGTATCTTCTTTGATGGAATGTGAATATTGTTGGTGCATTCGGGAGGTCAAATTTTAAAATTCCAATAGTTTTTAAAAGCACCGGAAAAAAAATATAAAAATTAAGGAAAAACGGGAATTTTTCACAAAATTAATTTTGGTTTTTGGTGAACGACATCCACTTAACTACCTTTTTTTTCTAACGAACATACGAAAATTGTATAAAAAAAAAATAAAAATTACGTCGAGAATTACGGTCACCCATCCATCTACGTGGCATAAAACCGCTGGCTGAGCCGGAGGAAGCTTGATAGAATCCCACGACCGCCAGAAGTTGTCCTTACGGTGATAGTGACATAAATAAATATGTTATTTAACTTGAAATGTAATCATTATAGTAGTTTTTATTATTGTCCTATTATTGTCTGTAAACAGCTCAAAAAGAGTCAAATTATTTTCAAAATTTAATCGTGTATAGAAAATGCTAATATAAACATTCAGTGAAATTTTCAAGTATCTACAGTCATACGTTTTTTAATTACAACAAAATAAGAAAATCGTTACATGAGAAATCGAGTGAATATCAAATGTTGTAAAAATATGAATTTTAAACGCTCATAAAAATTTAATTTGACTTTCTTGTAGACATTTTTTTTTTTGATAAAGGTAGACAAACTTATGGATAATCTTGTATTACATTTTCAAATCTTAGATATAAAAAGAAAATTTTTTATGAATTCTCAACTCAAAATAATTTGCTAATTTTCGTGATTTTTCCGAATTTTGTCAAGATTTGAACTTTAAATGTTTATAAATAAAAACCCTGAACAAGGAATTTTAATATTTTTCAAATATTATTGTAACAATATAGTAGGACCTTTGTATTAAATTTTCAAGCTTTTTTAACCAATAAATAAAATGTTATTGATATTTGTAGAAAAAAAAATGGAAACTGTAAATGTCCATAAATAGCTCAAAAAAAGTCAAAATATTTTGTAAATGTTATTGTGTATAGAAAATGCTAATACAAACATTCAGTCAAAATTTCATGTACCTATTACATTTGTTTTAGAGTTGCGCCAAGAACCAAAATCGATTTTCTCGAAAACAGATTTTGCGTAAAAATTCCCGTTTTTCCTTAATTTTTCTTTTGTTTTTCACGGCGGTTATGAAAACTACTGGGAAATTCTTACTTTTGACCCCCCCAAAGTACCAACTAGATTCACTTTCCTATCAGAAAAGTTACTATTGAAGAAAATCCAAGCACTTTTACTGTCCTAAAAGATTATGGCTAAAAACACACATCATTGTAAAATCAATACATTCATCGCTTCGCTCAAAATCTAAAATGTAACTTAATTATAGTATTATGGAAAAAATGGTATATTTCTAATGCAAGTTTTAAATTAATTGATATTGTTATAGATAAATTTAGCCATCGTTTATCTACTATCTCAATAAATATTTTAATTGTTATCTATATGACTATATTATACAATTTCAGTGAGTTATTTAGATAATTTTTGGGTATTCTTTGGACAACACCGTGTTTGTATTATAAATTTGAATTCAATGATGAATCATAGTATACGAAAAACGATTTTGAGCGAAGACAGTCTGTCAGCCTATATTACTAAGTACATTTCATGATTTGTTTTTGATATTTCTATTAATGTAATTTATTTTATTAATATAGTATTGTGGTAGGTAGGTTTATTTAATTTTTGCTAAAAATCGGAAAACATTGAATTTAATATATTATAAAATATATTTACTTGAGGAAATAAGTACCACAATATTCACGCGATGGTCAATATTAAAACTAACATAATATACGAAAAAATTTATTATGATTGATATGTATTTATATTTACATAACTCTGTACCATTCCACTCTATTCATCTAAACTTTAAATGCTTAGAACCAATAAATAAATTACTAGGTACCTAGGTTGAAATTCAAATTTTATATTATAATGAAATTCTCAAAAAAATGTTCTGCTTCAGAATATGAAATTTAAAATATGCGCAGTACATACTAAAAATAAAAATTTCAAAAACAATAACGATAAAAACATAATTGATTTTCCAAATATGTTATTTTATAATGACTTCAGATTATGTAAAAAAATAGTTTATTTTTTGGAAAATATATTAAGTACCTTAAATGAATTAAATTTTATATTATAATATTTATTGTTACATCGACAGTAATAATGACTGAGATTTACCGGTTACATAAAAATTCACTCGGTAGGTACATTCAATTTTTTTTATTAATTGTCAAGTTAATTTAAATTACACTTTGGTCACCTTCAACGTGTGGGAACATCCTACAAGAAAAATTGGATGATTGTTTTATTCTCCACTCAAATTCAGATTTACATAATTTTCAAACGCATGCACACACAATCGTAATAAATACAAAACAGCCATATTTTTCATGTAAGCTGGTTTAAATAATGACCGTCGGTTAATATTTTGCGATCCATTTCCCTCGGATCCGATTGTATGTCATTTACATAAACAGTTTTGACCGTTTATAATATATTAATTGATAGCCATACGATATAAGCAGAGTCATGTCTTATGAACATCTATAACAAAATATTTTGTTGTATGGTAATTTTTAGATTTCGAACCGAGCGATGAATGTATTGATTTTACAATGGTCAATGATTTGTACGTTTTTTTTTTTTGTTTGTCATCACCTTTTGGAGCAGTAAGAAGATTTTCAACTTATCTTTTCTGGTAAGAAAGTGAATATAGTTGATATTTTGGGGAATCGTAAGTAAAAAGGTTACAAGTGGGTCATTGTATAATGGATTGTATTAAACTTGAATTCAATGATATAATATCATTGTATAAGAAAAACGAATCTGAGCGGAGACGGTTTGTCAGTCTGAATTTTTTAAATTTCTATTATTTAGTCACTTTGCTGTAAAGTATATATCTAATAATTGAGTAGGTCACTGACCCCTGTAATTCATGTGATGAATTTTAATTTAACGATAAATCATTGTATACGTTTCTGAGCAATCTGAGCCATGATGACTACCTATATTAAGTCTGTAAGCATATTTATTATTATATTATTCTTCTAAAGATATTTTATATTTATTTTTCTATTGCGAGTAATACGGTAAGGTAAACTAATTTTTGACAAAAACCAATCCCATAGGTACCTAACAATTATTTTAATATTATTTTAACGTACCTATGAGTACCAATATAGGTACTACGGAACGGTGTGATTAGATTTGGTTTGGTATGAAATGTAAATAGCTTAAAATGAAACTCAATATTTCATTTTTGCATAGAAAATAATAACACGTATAGTAAATAACAATTTGAGTAATGGAATGTGTCAAGTTTATACGTTTAATATTTTTTGAATAATAATAAAATAACAAAAAGCTGGTAGGTAAGTGGATGTCGTTCTGATGTGCAGTAGGTTACAAATTTGTCAATGTATAATGGATTGTATTAAACTTGAATTCAACAATATAATATCATCATATAAGAAAAACGATTCTAAGCAGGAGTTAGTTTGGATATTTTATATTGGTTTTATTCATTATAGCCTTTAAGTAGAATCAATATTATAATATAATTTTTTATTCGTTGCTACGGTGATAAACAAATCATTAGAAATTAAAATCCCATTTTAAGCGGTTTTTCGTAATTTGTCAGTAGTTTTTAACCGTGGCTTTATTGAGAAAATCGAAAAATGACCTTTTTATAGTACCATATTGATCCAATTTGCTAAAAGATAAGGTACTATATGTTGAAATCGAAGCACTCCTTCTGATAAAAATTTTGTATACAGGTTAAAAAAAAAAAATAAAAAAAAATTAACACCATTGTAAAACCACTAGCTTCCTCGCTCCGCTAAGAATATAAAAGTTCCCAATACTTTTCTTAATAATTGGGAAAAACTGGAATTTCTTACAAAAAATCAGTTTTTGACAAAACCGATTTTCAATTTGATATAATTCAAAAATGAATAACCGTAAATACTTGAAATCTTTACCAAATTTTTGTAGTAACATTTTCTATATAATTAATAAAATAATCAAAATATTTTGACTCTTTTTTTTAAGCTACTTATATACACATGTGAAATTTTAGATTTTTTTTCAATAATTGTCGATAAAACATTTTTAGTTTAGTCAGAAGCTTTAAAATGTAATGTAAAGTTTCTCGTAGTTGGTAATAATGGAATTAAAAAAAAATTGAGTGTAAATACATATGAAACTTTTATGAACGTTTAAGTTCGAATTTTTATGAATTTCGTCAAAATAGCTAATAATTGCAAATTATTTGGTAATTTAAGATTCTCAAAATGTTAACCTAATAATAACAACTAATATTTTAAAATGTAAGAAAAGATTTCTCATATTATGCTGTTATTAGATGATATAAAAAATGTGGAGCGTAATTCCACAAATACTTTTTACAAGCGTCTGAAGTTTAAATTATTTTGATAAGTTTTAGACATTTTCACTACTGACTCCACAAAATAACTAGATCTAATTCTCCACTAAAATCCCCTCTCAAAGTATAAAGTTGATTTTTTGTCTGCTTCAAAAGCAAAAGTTGACAAATACAGAAAAAAATTCATGTCACTGTAAAAACATGGCATATTCATAGATTCACTCTGAGTCCAATAAAACAGGATTATTTAAGCTTATGATTGATGTTTTCATCTATGATAGATAACATTTAGATTATTATTTAGATAAGCTAATAAATATTAAGGACTTTTTTTTATTTTTTATCTTTTATGAAATTATAATTTTTTGGCATTTTTAACAATTGCTAGTATAATAAAATTATTTATACAAATGTACAAAGAGAAATGATACACATAAATGGTGGTAATAATAAATAATGATAGTTGATGATAAAGTAAATATAGGAGTTAAATAATATAATATAATAAAAATTTTAAGTACCTACTAAATGCTTTAAAAAGTTGAAATTCTTACGTTAATTATTATATTTTGTGTACATCATTATATTTTCAAAACATTTTGATTTATTTTAAGCTACTTTTAGGTATTGCCTATTTATTACCACGAACCTATTCAGCACCGTTTTTTGCCTTTTGATAAGGCTGTATTAGGTTTATTATATCAAGTTAATAACAATAATAAATTGCATAGATAAAAAATTATTATATACTATAATAATAATAAAATGTTAATAATTAAATAAATTAAGAAGCTAATGCTAAAACCAGATTTTCATGAAATTTTTGAGAAATAGCAAAAACTGTTTTAAAAAAAATGATTATAATAATTTTACTATACATTTACGACATAGATATCTAATCATATATAATATAGAATATAAAAATAACCTTTATATTTTTTTCTCGATCCTTAGAAATAATTTAAAAGTTAATAACTCACTGGCGTTGTTTGGTTGCTCAAATATCTCATGTTATTTAAAAATTCACACATTAATTAAAGCTAAATAGTTCCATCTATGGGTCACTTATCCCAAACTCCCTGTTAAAGCCTCTCTAAAATATTGTGAATTTAACTTGGCTTCATTTAATTTATTTCATTTTCTTGAATATTTTATATAAATCCTCAACATCGTTTGTGCTTATTGTAAAAATGTTTCTTTACTGGTTAACCACTAGATTAAAAATAAATTGAAAATATAAAAATTGAAAAAACTGAGGAACTAATATATTATAAAATATTATTTTATAAAATTTAAGGAACTAAATCAACCAAAAAACATCTCCATTCTCCAGAGTTATCTGTTTGGTATAGTCAATTTAAAAACAGACAACTCAGTTTTTAATAATAACTAGGCTAAATACGCCATATACCGGAGTAGGACGTTTGTTTGACCTATTTGTGTTTTTTTTTCTTTATCATATTACTGAATACAATATATTTATATGTATGCATTAGTTATTACTGAGTATGCTTTACCAAAAAAATGAGTTAACTGCGGGTTGTTGAATTGGAACCTTCAAATGCAATGTTCTCGACAAAAATTTAATTAACCTATCGTAATAACTTTACTAGGTAGTAATATCAAAAAAACATAATATCTTGATAATATATAAAAAAAAATGTTTACACCAACTCGCATATTATTACCTCGGTTAGTAGTCCATGCGGGTATTGGTGAAAACTTACAACACGCGCCCACATCAATGAAATAATTATTATTATTGTACCTAATATAATATTGTTGTCACTTTGTTCCCATTTTGACTTCGAGTCACTATTCAGTAACACTACACAAGTACACAACGCCATTGAAGGTTATTAAATATACAATCATAGTGGTTAGGTAATAATATAATAAATTAAAATAACTATAGAGTCCGGAATTATATGTATTAAAAATGTATGGAAAATGCATGCATTTTATGTACTTGTTATCAATATGCAAAATATGTAAAGAAGCGAAAAAAAATTGTTGTTTATTAAATTGAAACAAGTTTAAAATGTACAATGTATTAAACAATATAAATAATCGAACTGTACATTGGACTTGTACAGCTCATGCGCATTACCCATTGTATTTTGAGTATTCACTAATCGAAACAAAAATGTATGTTATTTAGTTATGTGACATAGGTACCTAACATCCCACCAACGTCCCGTCTCTCGAGAATGACCGACTACAGGATGCATTCTAACGTACCACTCAGTCCTCCTGTGTCATGGTTGAGGGCATATTACGGTCAAAGAACTGGACGAGAGAACAGCTTAAGCCGAAGCAAAGGTCAATTTATGGGTGGTATCCACCAGTGGCGTATTTACGGGGGGGGGGGTGATCAAAGGGATCAATCCCCCCATAGGCTGTATATAATATGCAACATTTTTCGGACTCTTGCTTTAAGGCCTCTAGCTTTAAAAACTGGGCTACTGGATAAAATGATATCCCCCCCCCCATGACGAAAACCTACATACGCCACTGGACTATACACCCGACCGACTGAGCCCTATTTATTTAATTTTGATATTCATCTCTATTGTGTAAGGTGATGCAGCATAATCTGCTATTTCCCGATGATGTATTTGTTTGTATTGTATTGTATTGTATGTATTGTATTGTATTGTATGGTATTGTATTTGAATTTGCACAGCAATAAACAGTGGCAGTAGATGAGTAGTATTGAAATACTATGGGCACACAGGAGAAAAAAAGGATTTAACACCAATGCGACCAGGCGATTATTCGAAAACTTACGGTTGCTGCTGTTACAGTTTTATGGGCATATAACTATTATAACACTGCTTAATATATAATACATAGGTTCCTAAGTTATTCTTTTATATCACTACCAACAGTAAAATATCTTGTCAGGTGCCGGTAAACTCGTGTAGTCGTGTGTCACAAAAAAACTTTATTTTTTACAATTATAATATTTTAGCTTAAACTTTTATACTTTTCTAAATGACAACATACGTTTTTAATATCATATGCCAAAACAGAATATTTTTCTGATAATCTTGACCAAAATACCTGTAGTTATAGTAGCTATCCTTACAAGTTATATTTTAAGTTTAGATGGTATGTGTATATTGGTGAACCAGCATTTCGTGAGATGGCCATTCCATTGCTCGTCTAAAACCTAAAAGCTCGTGACTACTATTATAATAAGCAGCTATTTAGGTATACAGATATTATATAGATATACGAACTTTTGCATTAGACATGGTTGTGATCGGTGATTTTTCAATTTCCCACTGTCGGGCCGCATATCGTCATCCGTATATCGTGCTTTAGGTAATTATAATAAATTGTCATCATACGAATACGTCGGATTCAGATAATGCGCTCAGGTATACAATATTGTTATAAGTACTTACAACGGAAAACCCGATCAATTTCTGTTTGGCGGTGACGAAATATTTTAATGATTGAAATGGCTGACGTGGTGACGTAGTCTATCGACGATAGAGTCATTATGAACTATTACCTGTTGGGCGCAACGTGCTAAAATAAAGCTTAAAAATACACATTTAAAAATGTTTTAATATAATACAGGTATTTATAGTATTTACTATGAAATATGTAAATTGAAAAGGCCGCTAAATTTGATTTTAATTTTGTTTTAATCAGAACATAAATCGATAATAATGGTGGAAAGAGTATAATAAACATATTATTCATATTATATTATAACCTACCTATATGTTTTTTATTTAAAAAAATGCATTTTTTAAATATTTTCAAACAACATTTTTTCCCTCATTTATTTAAGATAGCAATAACATTTAATCAGTTTTGTATCAAAATATTATTATGTACTGATCGACGCGGTACGGTTTTGTACTGCGAATATGAAAATTCGAATTCCTTACTTTAAAGTCAAAAGTACAAACTAAATCCAATTTTCTGCTGCAAAAATAAGTATTTTTACTGCTCCAAAAGGTGATGAAAGGGGCACAAAAAAAAAATGATAAATAACAGACATAATTGTAAAACTATAATACACTCATCACACCACCCAAAACCTAAAATAGATTACCTACCTACCGTATTTAGTGCGAACCGTTTAAAACTAATGATAGACGAGCATAAATAGTTAAACAAAGACTACAAATGTATGTGGTGGGGACTTATATAAAAAAGCAACTTTATATTTTGACTAATTTTGCATTTTTTACACGAACAATTTTACGTGTCAAAAGTAAGCTGCAGACAGATTGTTATATAGCAATATCTTATAATAAGACTATATTATTATTACATTTCTCGTTTCGCTCAGAGCACATATTATAATAACTTTTAAATATGCGGCCGAGATGAAAAATGCACTAAGCAATAAATCATGCGATAAAATAAGATGGAATTTAAACTTTAAAATATGCAAAACAGACTTTTTTTTCTGAATCCATGATATTAAGATGCATTCAGGTATGTCTATTATAGGATTTAAGAAAAAACAAATTAATGCTAAAAAAAGCTCTTTCCTATAGTATTATAATGTAAACCAGCGAGACAATGATTTTCTAAAGGCACTTTTATGGATACATTTATTCTTTTTAAAGCTCTTCACAACTTCACACATTATTTTATTATGTTTCTTAAATTGTAGGTCACCATAATGTATATTAATTGCATTTACTAAATACAGTTTGAAAGTTGAAACTATGAAAGCGTACATAAAAAGTGCCTGCTTATCCATTTTGGTATTGTTTTATGCTTTATGATTATTTATTAAAACTTGAATCATCTTGTACATTATTATCATGTTTTAAAAATATTAAAAATCATAAAAACTGATGATACTTTTAAAAATATTAAAAACCTCTATACAGCAGACGTCTGCAGTGTATCAAACACTCTGACCTCGCCCACATTCATTTCATAAAAACATAAAACCTTTTTACACTATATACCCAACCATTAACATTATCAAAACCATGCTTCTATCAAAAATTCCAAGATCAATAACTATGAAGAAAGTGCTTAAAAGGCCACATTTTAATTTTTTTAATCTCTACCTCTGCATTTTATGTAATTCACACAGGTTTTAGGCCAAAATATAATTTCTTAATAATGCGGCGTCACCGGTGAATGAAATTTCCAAAAATAATAAATACCCAGTAAGATATTAATTAATGATAAATATTATTAGGTACCTATATAAAATCTGTCCCACAAATTTAATCAATCACATACTATTTTACAATTAGTTAAAATAATAAATAGTAAATTAATCAAATCTATGCCCTACCTAATTTAGAATATTAATACACTTAATTTTTTTTTGAGAGAGAAAAAAAGTGTAGAATTGTATTACAAAATTTATATTTTGTGTTGGATTCAGGTTGCTGAATTGGGATATGACAAAACTATGATTTCCTATAAGATTTTTTTCCTTATACCATTCGGGTTTTAAATTCGATTTGTCTTTTAAGGATTTCGATACGTTTTTTTAAATGTTAAAGGTCCTTAGATTGATACAATTCATCATATCATTTGTTCAGTTACTATGTTAAGTTAAGACTGATTTTCACATAAACGTTATATTAGACTCTTTACATCATTTCCCAAGTTATTTGTATAATCTTTAGTCTTTACCATGTATTATGTAATCGGGAGAACAATGTTGCACTATGTGGTTTTATATATTTTCTTGTTCTCCTATCTATTATTTCTATATTATTGAGTATGTGCATTAGTACGGATCTTATGAAAATTGTTTAATGAACAATTTAGAGATAGATAGTAATTTTGTATGACTATATAACTTGACTGATGGATACGTCAATGTAAGCTACTTCTAAAATATTTTTTGGGTAATTTGTACTGTATTTATTTCTGTTCTATTTGTGCCTCCCCAGCATGTTATAATATATAATACAATATGCCGTATATACTTGTCTATTATAACCATTTAATTTAGAAAACGAATTTTGCAAGATAGATCATTTTATTTTTAACATTCTGTATATGATTTGACCATTTCAGATCGAAATCATCGTTATTCCTAAATATTTGAATGATAGTTCCATATTAATTGGTTTACAGTTGCAACTGGTTCAATAAGTATGTATTATAAAGTTGTATCCATCAGGCAGATGTGACTTGTGACTATACTGATTTATTCATGTTTAAGGGATAAAACATATTTTTCCATCAAATTATAGATATGCTGAAAGTCACTTTGTTTTAATTCTTCCCAATATCATCGACATTAACTAACGCTATATCATCAGCAAACATGAATAACTTACCTTTCAATAATGACGGTGGTATTGAGTTAATATAAATTAAGATAAATAATATATATATATAAAAATCTCTTATCGTAATAAGAACAAATTGTCAACAGATACCAGTTTAGTGTTTATTCAAGCACATCATTAACATTTAATCGGTTTTATATATAATAATATTATATTGTATTATGCTGATCGACACGGGACGGTTTTCTAATAACGCGCAAACGTTATTCGGTGCTCTCTATACTTGTCATCGTTGTCCGAATGTTAATCGGCTGTACGACTCGACCCAAATAAGCCAAACTTTATACAGTTTCAATTATAATATTTTACTGCGATAATAATATATGACAATCACGTATCGAAACTTTCGGAGAGGCAATAATACATCCTGACCGGATATGGTTTTGTGTCGTTGGAAGTTTTGTTTTGAGATATTTTCGCAGGAGACGTCGTTCGGAAATCGTTGTCTGAGACATATCTGACTTAAATACGATAACACAGCTGGACTGCCATATTATTATAACGCCATCGCTTTCGGATCGGATTGTGTTTGTTCGAGTTGAAAATATTATACTTAATGTAATGTTATATCGGAACAACGACAATAAACCACAATATTATATCATAATAGTCTGTAGCCGTAAAATACGATTGTCATAAATAATA
Organism: Sitobion miscanthi; assembly: GCA_008086715.1. Taxonomy (NCBI): domain Eukaryota; kingdom Metazoa; phylum Arthropoda; class Insecta; order Hemiptera; family Aphididae; genus Sitobion; species Sitobion miscanthi. Next base: position 19,197,544 of record CM017804.1, read on the forward strand.
ATTACGTGATGTGATGTATTTATATTATTATTATTACATTAACCTTTAGTGACGAGCGTGGTATCACACCTGTAATCGGAATAAAAATCCTCGGGAAAAAAAATCCCTGGACTACAATATTACTCTCAGTCACATGCAAATGGTTGAACAAATATTTTTTAAACGTTAATTATCTATAACTACCACATTATTGATATTTAATTACAAATACGTAATACGTAATACGTATATTATATTATACTATCATTAAAAAAAATTATATATAATAATAATAGAATATTAATGATAATATAAATACTATTTTGTTTTAAATTACGATAATATATTATGTGTAATTCAACTTAACTACAAAATTTTGCAAATTATAATATTGTAGTTTAAAATTTAAATTATAATGAATGGATAATGTACCTACTCACGTCTCGCCATCACAAATATAGCATATAAAAATATTTTGAATGATCGATACGTCAAATAGTACAGTTCAAAACATAGTATATAAAATATAGCTAGGATATAATAATAATAATCATCAAACAATAATTTATTGAATGTAGGCACCAGGCACCTACTTATAGTAAAAACAGCATATAAAAATATTTCGAGTGATCGACTTATTTAATTGGTCAACAAGAATGTTTTAATTTTTTTTTATCTGTTAATATATAGTCACCAGATAATAGATATAATATAATATTATTGCTACATATAATTTTTTTTTTTGATATAATAGGTGTAGTATAATATAATATAGTTTACGTATTTGTAATTAAATATTAATAATGTGGTAATGGTAATCATAGATACTAATTAACGTTTAAAAAAATATTTCGTTGTGACTAGTATTATAGTCTGGGGATTTTTTTTCCGGGATTCATCACATCATATAGTTGTGCAAAAGGTCGGGTGGGGGTGAGTAATTGTTGGCGTTAAAGTAATAATAATAATAATATTTCTAATATAATTTTAATAATTACCAAGTGTTTATTATCATAAAACAAATTTCTTTCTTTCTATACTCTATATTAAAGTATATAGATATTTATAATACCTAGTTATTATGTACGAATTAATTAATTTTTATGTTATGTACAAAACATAATATTATTACATTTTGATATCTTTATGATTGTATTAAAAGATAGCAACGGAGTATGAAAAATTCATAAAAGTCATGTGTCATGGATGTTATTATAGGTAGGTACAATGAGTGCACACCCTTAAATAGATTTCACGTTATTGCTTATTATTATTACTGTTGAGGTTCCCGAAAAGTAATTCACTTAGTGCAGCGTCGGCAGAGGTATTATAAGGTGGTGGCTTTACACGGTGACGAGTGTATATACTTATCCTCGCGCGTTTTCCAACCGGCAGCGACGTTGTCATTATTAATACGTTTTTCGTTTGAGAGCCTTTCCCGCGTTTAATGTGTTAATACTTGGGGAGGGGTTAACGATATTATGTTAATCGATATTGTTACGTCGTTAAAATAATGAAACAATAATAATAAAACGATAAAGGAAAAAAAAACTATTATTATTATATTATTAACATTTTTTTTAGACCCATTTGCAACGGTAACCTTTTCTTCGAACAATATTGTTACGGAGCGTTGGTGCGTGGCTTAACACGATCGGGCCTTTGAAAAATGCATGTGGTTATCGTAGACCACAATGTCGACGACAACGACAATGACGTTGATTTTTCAAAGCCTATTATTACTATACGTACAACAATATTGTAAGTGTGCAGTGTGCTATTATTATTATCATTATGTCATTGATTGTTTAGCACGAAATTACAAACTGTAATCCTATAGTAAATAAAAGCAATAATAATAATAATAATATGTATCCAGAGTGTTTGCAGCCGTCAATAAACTTTTTATCAGCTACCAATCAAATAATATTTTGAACTTGATTTCGGAAAATTATTACTAATCCGATAAAAGTAAATAGTATTTAAAGTATTTATTAGTCAACTCAAATACAAAATAAAAGTTGCTTCTGTAGATTTTTTTATAAGCCGAATACTAATTTCCATTGAGTATTCGAATTTTGAATATATTCACAGGTAGGTGGATATTATGTTCATTTTAAAGTTTAAATTGGCTACGTGGGCGAACATGAACGACGGCAAACATGATACGTAGGCCGCCCCCTCTGGTGAAATAAGAGCTACATTTAAGCGTCGCAGTAAAATAATGAATTGCAATTATTATTCAATTAAGCTATTAAAAAACATATCAAGTTTATAACATTAAGTCAACGATTAATGCTTATTTAAAAATAAATTAAACAATAATAATTGGAATACTGGAATATCTATCGGTATCGTTTATTTTGTCCTTCACCTGCTGGAAGAAAATTTTTTGAAATTCACTCGATGTTTACACTGTTCGTACAATACAATGTTTGTATGAATAATTAGTTACGGTAAGATAGAAATACATTGAATAAAGTTATATAAGACTTGTGCGTAGATTAATAATCGGAAAGACAACAGAAATAATTAAAAATTCAAATAGTACAACAATTTACAATATTTACCTCCAAAGGCATATAATTTATCATAATAATTTCTGAATAACATTTTATCTGAAAAACTAACTTACCAACGCACCTGTCTTTAATTAATTTCAAAGTTCCTCTAAGGACTCGTAGAATTTTTGTCTCCTTTACCATTTCACTATCCCCAACCAACTATAATATGTCAAACAAATTAATTTCAAAAAAGTGCCTAATTTTCGTTGCCAATTTGGACCACTCTTTACCTTTTAAATTTAATTTAACTGCACAGTATTATACAAAGTTTTAGTGTACTGTCTTATTGTTAAATGAGCTATTTTTTATACAATAATATGTTAATGGGGTATACACTGTCCGTTTAATCAAAATAAAGAAATTATAAGGTGTATTTATTTTTTTTAAATAGGTCACGAAGTGTGCTAATCTGCTTACAGGCACGAGAAAAAAATATGTTAATCCGTTTCCGAAGGTGTCAGTTGGATTATGTAAAGTATTAATCTAAAAATCAAGCGAAGACTCCAAGAGGTTTAAAAATGTGTTATCCGTCGACACGCGTACCTGAGTAGGTGCATTTGTTTCAATCAAACAATTAGTTAATGATGTCGTTCTTATGTCAACAACGCGAAATTGGTTTTCTTTTGTTTTTTGTGTTTTTAAATTTAATCTACATCATGGACAATATAGGAAGCTTAAATCGGTTTTATAGTAAGTAATGGGTTTTTTTTGCTGACATAAAAACTACCTGCTATTACTTTTTGGAGCAGTAATATAAAACGAAATAAGAATAAGATCCGTGTACGTAATGTTCGACGCACTGGAAATCGGTCGCAGGTGATGGCATTCAAACTTTTCTGAACTTACAAAATGTATAGTTTTTTCTATATAGTTTTCTAAAAACAAAAAATTGATTTCAACGAAAAATAGTTGGCAACATATTTAATAAACTCGTAATTAAATCAACTTCACCACACGTTTACCAAAAACCAATAACATGGATTAAATGTGATTTTTTTAAATCAAAATAATATATTTTTAATTAATTAATCATGTTTCAAAAAACCATGAGATGATGTGCAATAATCATAGAGACTTAACATTTTATTTTATTACCGTAGTTGTATAATATTATTCATGATAAGTAATAAATATTATAAAATACATGAACTCGTCAGTAAACGCAGTGATGTACCTATTTTGCCTACTCATAACGCCTGATTACCAAAGTTACATTTTTCAAAGGAATAGAAGAATAAAATATTATATTATAATAATTAGGTGTTGAAAAAATAAACACTGTTCTGATGGTAATAAAACCGAAACGAAATAAAAAAAAAGTTGTGAGCGGTAAGTTAGGTTCGTTTTCAAAATTTAGCGTTTTATTAAATATGTGCAATTTGAGGAATTTGTTTTTGATTTCAATTAATTTATGCACACAATATTCATTTATTTCATCGTCAGCAAAAAAAAAAAAATTGAGTATACATTTTCAATTTATATTCATATTTTTTAATGCGTAAGGTTATGTAAAATAAAATCTGGTTGCAATATAACTTTGAAAATATTATCATTACAATTTACAATATTTCCGTGACTAACAAAAAAAATATATTTTCTCCGGCAATCAATAATGTTGAGATTTTACAAATCATTTGTATATTATATACATTGTTTATTTTAATAATAAATGATTATCATGATTTATTTTATAATGTGATTTTACAAATCGTTCAATTTTAAATATTATACAACAATAATATAATATTATAACGAGTGAGATAAAAATTTGAATCTAGCATTAATCAATGTGTAGATAATAAAATATAAAAATAAGGTATAAGAATGTTGTACAATTCACATGGTTTAGCAATATTTAAAGGGTTCATATGATAATATGTTAATATTAATCATGCTTGCATGATTATTGTTTAAAAAGTTAGTTCTGTTTTTCTTATTTCAGTGGTTTTACGTAAAATGTAATGCACATTTTAACGCATAATGTATTTTATTAAAAAGTATTCCCATCATGTAAATTATGTTGTAAATTGTAATATATTTCAAACTACTTACAGCAGAGTATTTTTTTTTTTTTTGTTATAAAGTATTGCAGTTGTCACTTGTGTACGTACTTTATATTTCACATTAATTTGTAAAACCTGTTCCGAGTATTTTTTTTTTTATAAAGTGTTGTCTGTATTTTAATTTTTTTTAATTGACGGAAAACACATTTTTTTATTTCTAAAAACGACAATTATGCTTAACCTTTTAGTCTATTATTTTTTAGGCTCCTCCGTGTATTTTCATTACTAGGTATAATTATAGTTTTACATCTTTATTTGATAAAATTAAAAGCTTCTATTAAAAAATACATTTTAATACTATGTATTCATTATAGTTAATAAACATCAGGTGTCAAATATAGGTCGATGGGTAGGTAGTAAGGTATAAGTATATCGAAAAATTAAAGATATTTTTTAGGTCCTTATAAATATACCTTTTATATAAATGTATAATATGTATAAATTATAACTGTGGTATCGGAAGACATTTAAGATAACTTTTGAAATTAAAAACTGTCGGTAAATTATTACTTCTGAGATCGATAGATCGTTCGCATAATAATTGTACACAGCTTAGTCCGTTTAGGATTGTATATCTCTTAGTTGATTTATATTGTATACTTTAAAAGAAGATGTAAAATATAATAATATTATATACAACGTATACCTAAAACAGTTTAATTATTAAATAAAAAACTATACAATACCTACGTCTATAATATTATAAATCAAACCCGGTTAATAATAACGCAATAAATTGAGCTGTGGACGTAAGGACTATCTATATAATATGTATAATCCTTAGCGCCCCCCCGAGTGTAATATTATTATACGCTGTGCGTGTTGTATGAAGGTAGGTGTGGCCGCAGATACTGTGCAGGACTTTGGTTGTATTAATATTTAAAATTATTTCAACAAATCCGATCGCTTGCTACACAACACGACTATATAGGTACCGAAGACGGCGTTTTTTCCGCCTGAAAAATGAAAATACAAATTATTCGGTCGTAAAATAATAATATTATAATGTCACACGTCGATCAAATGCACACACCATAAGGTGATGTAAGTCAAAAGAAAAAAATTCGTGGTGAACAAATATATAATATTATTATAGCAACATGTTGCTCTATATGGGACGAATACGATTTTTATAACGGTCCAAAATTAATTTGTGTGTGTACGATATTAATGATATGCTGCTTTTTACTTGTATCAATATCATTAAAGTTAGGTAGGTTAAAGTTAAAGAAGGTTAAAAACAAAGCACAATTATACTATAAAAATACTTGGCACGTGCTTGACGAATCGGTTAAAATTTAAAAAAAAAAATCCAAATAGCTGTGTTAAATCTTATAGTCATATACAAAGGTGGGGGAATTATAACCATATAGTTAAAATGTTAATTTTTACTAAAGATTTCTTTTGCTAGAATATTATTATAGGTAATGCAATTACCAACCAATTTAATAACTCGACTGGTGAATATAATATTTTAATGATTTGGCTTTTACCGATGTATTTTAAAAAGTTATTCCTTGAGTTACGTAGTTTAGCCATGTGTAAATAATAAATATGTATTTATACATTCTACAGCTCAGTTAAAATAAAACTTAATTAAATTTTTTTTTGTTTAATCACGGTGTTTACACTAGGTATCTTGTATACGATGATTTTAAATAAAAATAAGCTGACAAATTAAATTTATATTTAATAATACTGTAGACACAAATATAGTACTTATGTATTAATATTATTACCTAACCACTGTAATGTAAGTACTTCACGATGAATTGAATGAATTACACAATGGTTGACTATATTATTTAAAACATTTGAGTCACACAACCACTACGTATGACCCAGGTCGTAATTAAAAAATAATATTATCTTAATAATAGTAATGTATTCTTTATTAACTTATAAGCTTTTAGCTTTAATTATATTATTCGCTAACGTTTACTTGACTTAACTAACGCAAGTTCATTTGCTTAATTCACTTGTACGCCTTTGTTTATACGAACGTATAAACAGTTTATAAATTATATAAATATTGCACACGCGCGACAATTGTATTATACGTTGTTGTGCACTTACTTGTTTAGCGTTCGTTGGTATTAAGTTTTCATTGTCGACCATCAATTTTATTATTATTATTTTCGGCTTGAGCGAGCACAGTTAGTACCATTTTACATATGATTATTACTACTGTGCGTACACTTTTCACAAGCTATATTATCATAGTGTAATAATATTATCGTTTTGATAAACGTTCGTTACAAAACGTTCTCCCCTAGCCGTTGACGGTATACCACCCGCGGTATGCTTGGTATACGCGACGTACGCAATGCATTTTACAGCTATATACAGTCAACGGGAATATCTCGGAGCTTATAGACCAGTTGTAGGTATTTAGAAATCCCGAGCTCCGCTCATATTCGTGCTGCGTTCACAAATTATTTCACCCTCTGTTTACACTTATCATTTTCACGGGGTGGGGTACCTACCCGGTGGTGAGGAGCGCTTCGCTCAATAGTTAAAGAGCTTTTAAATGGGTAACCTTTTGGTGGCTTCCCTCACGCTATGTATACGCTGCTCTTACGTCAATCAATAGTTTTTTTTCTCTCCCCCTTTCCAGTTTTGTTAATTTGAAATTAAAAATGTATTAAAACGCATACAAGACGTATGCATCATAAAAAAATAATTACTGGGTAAATATAAATGTAAAAAGTAGACGGTACCTGAAATATAATACGTTCCTGCTATTTTCTACCACATTATAATGCAATATACGAATATACACATATGCATATTGTGTATGATAGATTTTTTTTCAAATATTAGGTAACTGTGGAGATGACATTAGTCATGAAGTATTCTTATAATATAACGATATTTATTGAATGTGTGGAAAAACATGTACCGAGTATTATCCCAAGTAAATAGCAATTTATTTCGAAAATCTAGCTACCCCATGTTATTTTGCAGATGCACACGTATTGCGAAACTAGAAGTGCTGGAGCGTTCAGAAAGCAAATAATCGCTAAACGAAATAAATCATATTTTTTTTTAGATTCCAAATGAAAAGAGGACTGTATTGGGTTTACAATAAAGTATGTGTTTTTTTTGTCCGTCATAGCGTTTTGAAGCGGAAAATTTACTTTAAATCTTCAAAATTTGGATACTTTGTGATTTGTGGTAGAGCATTAAAATTATTTTGATCAACCTCGTTGACACTTTGTTTCGGGTGGATGTCAAAAACCATTACAAATTCACCCTATTTGTAAAAATATTATAAAGAAAATCTAACAAAAACTGTGAAAAAATGAGAATATTTACGCAACACCAGTTCTTAAAAAAATCGATTTTGTTCTCTATTGTTGTAATATTCAGAAAGGAATGACCTTAATAGTGGCTTGAAACTTTCACCAAATGTTTATATTATTCTGGAAATTATATAGTCTTCAAAGTATGTTAGATTTTTCTGAGCTATTCATAATAATATATGTACATGTGACATTTACCACTTTTTTTTTATCATTATTCCTAACGGGTATTTATTCAAAACTCAAAAAGCTTAAAAAATTAATAGAAGGTTCGGGGGTTCCTATTAAGTTATTCTTACAGCATTTGAACTATTTAAAAAATGCAAGGCCTCAATTTTTTTTATTTGCGTTTGAACTTCAAATTTTGAATTAATATTCAAACGTAAAATGGTTGGTGACAATTATTTCTCAAACCATTTGAGAAATGTTGTTGTACCTCATTAAAAAAAATCAATCGTACTATATGTATTATTCTTATATAACCATTTATCAAACAGTTTATGAAATACATGTAACATTAAAAATAATGAACAATTGATCTATACTTTCTGTAAGCAAAGCTTGTGTTGAAGGTCGAGACTTATTTACCTATACACTACAATAAAATAAAATTATTTACTTAATATATTATATTAATACAATGACGAGACAATTTTGTTTCATATTATTATATTTCAGATCAATAAAAATCGGTTAAAGTTTTATTAATGTTAATATTATTTTTTATTCTTAGGTATTTCTTAAAATCATTATTGAGTCAGCTTAGATCGACTTGTCTCGGTTCCAAATAATCTTTACATTTCTGGGCTATATCCATTTTTGCACGGTTTACTTTAAGATCAAATTTTAAATTTTCAAGTTTTATTAAAATAATATTATAAAGGGATCTAATTATTTAAACTAGAATAATTTTTTTAATATAAAAGATATAGTATATATTTTATACAACAAATTTAACGGACGTATAGCCATTTTTTTTATATTTTTCTTTAATTGAACTGACCAGATCTATCTTATAAAGGCAAATACGAATAATTATATTTTTCAAAATATTTAGTATTAGGTATAAGTGTGATTACAGTAGCACCGCCCCATGTAATTTTATTGTACCCTACTATAGTTTAGACTGATGTAGTGACGTATACATAATTTTAAAATTATCCATGGAAAAAATATTGTTCAAATTATACAATTTATAAATTACTGTCCTTAAGCGCATGTTGACATGTGATACATGAAAATTCCATTACATTAATATTAGTAAACACGCAGTTCAACATATTATAAAACCTAAAAATTGAATTTCTTGTTAATTAATTTAAAAATAATTTATTCTATTTGAATTATTATAATCATTACAGAGTAATATTTTATTATTATCCTTGGGTACAGTTATAGTTAGATAGTTTAATAAAAACTGTTTTATCATAATCAATCGTTATTATTTTGAAACTATTTTTTTGTATGAATCTATTTAATTCAGAACCTACTTTACAATGCACTAAATCCGATGTATTGTCAGAAGATAATAAACATGTATTTTCCGCATATCATCAGCATAATATATATAACCATAAATTTCCATATTACATTACCTGTTAATTATAATATATTATACATAAAAAAAATAAAGTAGGGCTAAGAGTAATAACTTGGGGTACACCAAAATGTATACTATTCATTCAATGCTAATATGGTAATTTATTAAAACATATTTTGAATTAGTTCGTAAAACTTACATTGAAATAAGCAAAAAAATTAATAATTGCTTATGATCGACAGCTTTGAAGACTTTTGCAAAGTCTAAATAAAATTTCAACTTTAAAGATATTAATCCTCCAATTTTAATCAATACCATTTAAACCACAGATATATATTCTAAGGTTTTGAATTGGTATATAATATAAGTTATGGAATGTTTTCGGCTAAAATTTAATCAATCTACCAAATTAAGAAAATAGTAATAACAACGTAAACTCTCTTTAGAAATATACGCTAATTTCTGATCCACCCGTTATCTCTTTGCTAATTTCTAAGAACCCACTCACCCACACGTATACGTCGCTGAAACCTAATCCGGCCTAAATGGTAAACTAAATGGGTGTTTATAGATAAGGGTAATGTTATATTATGTATACATACGAATCATATCATAATACGGTCCGTTGGGTAGGTACATTAATGCCGTTCTCGAAGACTACAAAAACCGTAAAATAATAATAATAATTATTATTATTATTATTATATTATTATTATTATTGTGTTGGGACTCGCAAGACGCAAACATCATAACATTCTTTTGTACCGCAATAAACCTATAGGTATATACCACAGTGCACAGCTGCGTACGTTATATATAATATAGCGATTTCGTTCACAATGCATTTTCTCTTAAAATCAATTCACCGGCGTAGAAAAAGCGACATAAAATATATATATTAAAACACTATAATATTGTATACAAGCTACAGCGGCGAGTGGCGCACCACTGAACACATATTGACTTTGACGGGGTTGACAGCGCAGTAAATTCTTTCCACGCGCCGCCCGGTACGATTTAAGCGTCTTATCGTGTTCGAATTAAATAACCAAGTTATCTATTATTTGAACTCGATTAGCCGCGCGACTGAGATGGAGGGATTGTATTCGACTATACATTATGGGGATACACCACTCACAATGAAATCGGGGGTATTGATTAATTTCGTGTCAGAGACGAACTCACTGCGGTCCTACACAGACATTGCGACTCCGCCGACAGGGTGCCGGTTTTCTTTCACCGACATCACATAATATATATAAAAACATGTACAATGGTTTTATATGAGGGTGATAACAATGGTTTTAACTAAATAACTGCAGTAACCGACTGTCTAAATTTAAGCGATTCTATAAATGGTCACGAATCGATTTTTCGTTTCTATTCGCGGCTCTTTGATAGAAACAAAATTAAATCGTTTCAACCAATACAATATTGTATTTCATAACCGTAATATTATCTGAGACGTTCTTTAAAAACAAATTTTTGATTTGAGTTGATTATTTCGTGGCAATAGTATAACAGTAAAGGGAACGTCGATTGATCACTTTTTCATTTTTACTGTAAACATTTATTCAAAAAAGATTTTTCGCAAAACAGTTGCTTATTAGGTACCTGCATCCTACCTACCTTTTTTTTTTATCTAATTAAACACCAATAATAATTATTATATAATCCAGAAACCTATTTACGAAGTGTGCCTATGAATATCTATATCAATATCAATCGAATCTAAAGTAAATATTAAATAGATGTCTACTTATATTAAAGGTATAAGAGTGATAATTGAATTTAATAGATGGTATAGAAAATTAAGCAAGACAATATTACAACTTAATTTAGTTAACCTAGTTGACAACTATTATTTTATGTAAGTTTAATGAACTTGAAATAGCCTTCTATGATACATACATATATATAGTTTCAATAAAAGCAATAATAGACGGGATAATTGTACCTACATATTTGTTTTTGATTATAAAATAATATTTAATTTATCTATAACCAATAGTTATATGATTATTACCTTTATTGGTACCTATATTTACGGGTTTCACGGTATTCAATTCATAATTATCCTATAATGGTGTTTAACTAATACATACATATTTGTTAGTGTTAATTGTTAAAGTACAACCGACTAAAATACAGTATTAAGTTACGATTTTCGCGGAGTTGATATACTCAGTAAAATTCTAATAAATTTGTCTATAAAATAAAGTAAAATTATACAAACAAAAAACAACCGCACGTGCACTATAACAATGAGTGTTTACATATGATTATACATGAATGTTTTTAAGTATAATTGATAAGTTTGTTCAGCATTCAATGACAGTTATCAACTTATTAACAAAGTATTATATTCACATTAATGAAAATGAACAATCGGCTTTTTAAGCCTTAGAAAATTATATATACACCTACGTATATAGACGGTTGAATATAAACTTAAATAGAAGTTTAGTACTACCTACCGGGTACAACACATAAATGTTAGTTATAAAAATGAATAGTCTTAAAACAATCTAAACATATTATAAATTGTAACTACGTAGGGTTAGGTTATAAAATATTTTCTTCTAAAATATATGTATAGGCTTCGCCAAGGTAAAGTTCAAAATGAATAAGAGGGCCAAAGTACGGAAATATCGAAATTTCGAAAAGTTTCCGAAAGTATTACTGTGCAAGCATTAAGTAGATATACTATAGTGTACTAGTAGGTACCTATGTTAGTTTCAGGAAGCAGCACACCAAGTCGTTAATATTTTTTGAAAAATCAAAATCAAATCATGAACATATTGTTACATATTATTAATATTATGAAATGCGCATAAGAATGATAACAATATTTCCCGATATCTAAGATTGATTCCATACAGGTTTAAATTATATTCTGACTTTTATGAAAAATGATTGTGGTATTGAATAAAACAAATTCTGTTGTTTATTGTGCCAAGTTGTTTTTAAATCCCGTCTTTTGTTCGTATCTCTTACTGAGATGGTAAACTTTGATATAGTAGATGGGTCGAGGTCCCTTCGGTTGAGAAATTTAAAAATCATATTTTTTATTCCGTTCCTTTGTGTTTTTATTTATTACATTTGAACCATAAAGTATATTATTGGGCGATGTTTCTTATAATGTATACAGAAATTAATTAATTTCAATATTAAAAATATAAAATAGCAGTTGGTAGAGTTTTCTAAAATGTAATTTTTTTTTTTTTTAACAAATTTGGTTGCACGATTGCGGTTTAGTTTTATTAAATATTTATTAATGATATTAAATTTGAATGAAATGATAAATCGGTGGATTAAATAAACGAACTAGATTAAATACGCGAATGCTCAGATTCAACATTTCAAAACTATTGAAACAATAAAGAAACCACCTCTTAAACGCACCAAATATATTTGAATTTCAATAAGATATTTGCGGGCCATACTAAAAACTTTTAGTCTTTAGCATTTGTTCGACTCCCCAAAAAAGTATGTTTTCAGAAAGACAAAATATAATTGTCAAACCAATAAAGACCATAAAAACATGAATACCGGAGTAAAATAAAAATATATAGCTTAACAATAGACGGTTTTAAAATAATATTTGCTTGTATTTATAACCAAAAATTTAACTAAACCTAAATACAAATTGAACAAATATTTGAGTTTCCTTCTTTTATTTCGAGGAACTTTTAAGGGATATAAAACCTATATAAATCTCTCGCGTACACAAGTATATTATATACATGTTTATAAAAAACTGTGTGTTGTGTGTATCAAAAGACCAATAATGATTTCTCGATACCGACTTTTTATTTTTATCCTGTTATTTTTAGATATTATTTCACCATTTATATATACATTCAAACTGTCTATACATAAAAAGTATATAGAAAAAATGTTGATTTAAAAGAAAACACAATTATTCCATAGAGTAAATAATATATCAAATTGTATCATTTATAGCAATCTATTGTAATTTCCATTTTAAAATTGAGTGGTGCTTTATACGAAATTTACCTTCTTGGTTATATTGTTATATTGATATAATTATAACATATCTATAAAGCTACCGAGTTTATCGAGTACATCTTTTTAACATTATCGAGCTTATTTTCTACAATAGAATATCGCATTGCCTACATTAAAATTACTGAACATTTTAACTTATTTGTAAGACTACGATGTAATTAAATAATATTATTACTTGCTTAAATTCATGAAATATGGATCTTACTTCTTAGTAATGAGGAGTATGTAATTATTTGTGTTTTTTACCATAAAAATTATTAGATAGTTATTGGTATAGTTACATAGGTACTGAAGTCGTAATAATTAGGTAGACACTATAGACACACTAAGGTTAGGAACTTAGATTAAGTTAGGTCTACTAATTGAGACTTAGGTAAGTACTCAACTTAACTTACAATAACTAAACAAAACCTAAGATTAGATTTTACCTCGACGATTAATCTGAAATTTCAATGTTTTGATCATATTTAAGAGGTTTTATCATAGTTAATACATTACTATACAGGTGACTACGTGGTAGGGTATGTTGGATAATTCAAAAATAATAAGTTTTGGACTTATAGAGGTTCAAGAGTTATGAAGGATTATTAAAATAATGCGTATTTAATTAATAAAACTGAATGAACTAACTTAATTGAATGTGTTAGTTATTTTTCGTAAATTAATTATGATGCAATCAAAAAGTAATAATCATGTTGGCTTGGGAATTATTATAAAAGAGGTTTTATTGTAACGTTTTGGAAGTTATTAAATGCTAAAATTGTTTAAAGAAGCAAAACATATTTTAGCCTCATTTTAAGAATGTAAGGGGTATTCAAATCAACCGACCACTTAAATGAAATTACTATTACATTGACCTCTCTGTAAGTACAGGCCCTTTAGGCTTTACAAACAAATAAAATGAAATGAAAAAATCGAAAATTTAAAACATTCCATATTATGGGATATTACGACCACAATAATCATAATTTCGTATACTGTAATGTCTGCACATTGAAGTAGTAAGTATTTGAGCTAAATGTTTGTATCCAAAATGTGAGGCTAAAAGTACTGTAATATTTAATGACTATAAAAAATTATCTTATTGTAGCTCACTTGTATTACCATTTATAATACAAGCGTTATGCTAAATTACTAGTTGAAATTACTCAGAGCAATCTAGCGACTGGGTTATAACTTAATAATATGATACAATATAATCAAATATAACATGATGAAAAAAAACAATAAGTTAGAATATTCATTTCTTTAATTTAAGTTTGGTTAGGCGTTTCATTTAGACTTTTGGATCAGAACTTTCAAAGTTCATATTTTAAAGATCAGCCAACACCCATATGATTAGATTCTCAGTCGTATACATTTTTTAAATCCTGCATTATAGGGTTGTCACTTCGGAGCTCATTCAAATCTGATATATTATACTGGCGTTTTACTATCTCACATTATAACTCGTTTACTGTATGATTGAAAGTTCAGATAAATTTAAAGTTACCAATCTCATGACCAATATTGGGATATAAATCATGGCTATTTATTTTTTGGTTTGTCCTTACCTCATTCGTGATCCATTTCAATAATTTATTTCAATGTTTTACTATTTTTGTAGGCTAGACAGTAATTTGTATCCGAAAACAAAATACGGTTGACGAGATTAATAGATCCTTACAACAGCACTAAGTCTTTCTCTTCGGAGCAGGTTTATTCGGGTAGTTGGACAGGAAATGGGAACTACCCGTATCATGCCTTGGGTTTCTACTCGCAGTGTTTGACCGTACTGATGAATGACATATGTCCAACTGTCCGAGGCTGGGTTGTAAATACAATAAGTAATAGGTTAGTGTAGAATTGCTTCCGTTTACTGTCGGTAAAATTTAAACAGTAATCCTATTAAACTGTTCCGAAATTCATTTCATTTACTTTCCACGTCCAATCAAATTAACCCACACACACACAAGTTGGGTCATCGATATTTTTTGGCAGGGATCCACCTTTTATCTTACGCGCAAGACGTACACAACAACACAAGTCTAGAAATGGCCGCACAAAATAATACAATTTAAATATTAAATATAATACGTAAGCCGTATATGAAAATACTGTTTACGTTGCTGTAATTGTATTATTTATTATGATCGTACTATAACTAGATGAATCAGATTGTTGTAGGGAAACTTTTAATGCAACGCATGCATTCGGGCCAACCCATTCGGGATCAGTACGAGAACTGCACGCGGTGGACCGATGTGCTGTTGGGACGGATATTATATGTTATGCGTGGCTTTAAACTACATTTTTTGGAATGCACTAGAAGGTATAATTTAACATTTTTCTCGGGGGACTAATTGAATAAGTAAATAATGAACTACATATGGGTCATTGGACAGTCAATGTGTCCTTAACCTAGTAAACCTTGACAATTTGAGCATCGGTAAGGTTTTATTAGTATATGTACAGAACACGTGACATGTCTATTTACTTTATTCGTTTAGTACCTATAAATGATAAATCTTCGATCAAAGGTGTTTTCATAAATTATGTTACGCGTAGCATTTAGCTTGTGTATTTAATAATAACATCATACTATATTTACCTACCCCGCGCTCTTGTAAATGTTTGTTTAAAATCTACTTAACTCAGCAAAAATGTCGGCCGAAGATTAAATTTAACTTGAATAAAGTAACTAATCGAATATTATTATTTTAATTCAGAATTCCGTAAATATTTAAACGTATTAATTAAAAACTTATAAGCTATAATAATATCTTTTCACCTTATCTTTGAAATAAATACACGGTTGTATTGAAAAAATATAATGAATTGAAATTATGTTTTAAATTTTTTTTAATTCCTTTAAGTCCATTTTATAACAAATTCAATTAAGAAATAGGTACTTTTAAAACACTTACTAAGTTTTTAATTAAAAACGAATTCAAGTAATTTACTATATTTAGTATGCAATACCTACTTAAAAATGGCGAGTACAAGAGTACCTACCTAACCTATATTGTGTTTCAACTTTCAGTGCATATTTTAATTAATTTTATACCTACATTAAATATCACATTTCTACTTTAATTATTTTAGTTACCTGCCGAAGATATAATAAGTGTATTGTATGAAGGTTTGTTACTGAATAATGAAATAGAATGTAATGCACATTTCGTTTGGTTTAATATAATGCGTTGGTTTCTATTTTTCCTTTAAACATACTTTATCGTGGAGGTTATTTCCACGGTTTTATTGAACTTTAAATCTTAGCATTAATGACAATCGATTACATTTCTGCAAACATATCGCAAAGCCACTAAAGAGTCAATGGAACAAAAATGCCAAAGCTTATTTCCTTTCCCTATGAAATCTCTAAACTTTGTAACAATATATACCTTAGTGGTGTATGACAATGGGTATTTGTACTCTTGTAGGATTTGTTGATGGTGTATTGTAAAGAATGAAAAAATGTTTTACGTAAAATACCTCTACCCATATAATGTATACTTTTATGTATGACACGATATCGATCGTTTTCGTAATCTACGGCGAGGTTACTTTGTACAATAAACAAACGTGGTCACTTAATGAGGACGGAAAAAGCGTTTTCGTGATATTTTATCGCATGGAAATTTATTCAAACGAGCCAGCAGGAACATACAATTTGAAAACGAGCAAAAGAGAAGTTCGATATAAATGTATAATGCGGTAGTAATAAGTTTATATAAAATAACTGAGATTCCTGTGCACTTTATGGGTACGTTGAAACACTCAAACACGTAACTTATTTTATGCCCACGTATATAACATAACAACCAGTGCTCGAATTGGGGGGGGACGCGGGCGGACGGAGTCCGCTTTCATTTTTTTCATAGATTTCAGCGTCCCCCTTCATTTAATTAAGCGGGGAACGCTAAAAACGAGTCCCCCTCTGACCCTGGGGATGCTTACTTTTGAACGGTGTATTTGGATTTTTTTTGTTTCGGTTATTTCTATTTTCTATAGCAAACTGCAAAGTAATGGTTATTTTTTCGCAGAAAACGGTTATCGTTGACGCACGATGTAGATAAAACGGTGTAGTCACTATCAATTGTACGTATGGATAGGTATTTCATATACTTATGATGATTATACCGCCGCGGTGGTTCATTGGTTTGTACACTACCACGATCACAGATATGTATAATAACATGTTTATTATACATATCTGTGACCACGATTAAAATATCATGTCTACCTTATCTCTATTATCTGCAAGTGTGATAATTTTGAAGTGATTTCGGTTGTATTGCCGCCGTATACGTGTTTCTACATTCTACTTTTGAGAACTTTTTGTTTAATTTTCACAACGGGTTACTTTACAATTTATTAGCTATGGAACGGTGTTTTTTGAACTAAAACCAGCGTCCGTCCTCAATTTTTTTTCCAATTCGAGCACTGATAACAACACATATTTGTATAAGATAAAAGTAATTTACAATCTGAGAGGTATTAATTGAAGTCAAGCGTAGGTAGGTATATCTGAATTTCGTTACAATGTTTACAATGTCTCAACCATTTATTGTACAAAGCATGTCATATCATTATAATCATTTCCAAATACGTAGATATTGACCTTTGTGTGGTTCAGATCAACAAAAATAAGCTTAGCTAATTAAATTCAAAAATGACTTATATCAATAAACATAACAATTAAAAAAGTATACGTTTAATATATACTCAAATATAATTCATAGGCATACTGACGACATACGACACACTACGAGTTCTAAATATTTGTCTTTTATACGCGTCATGACATTTATGAGATTCAGGGGAAAAGTTTTAAATCTATAAATCAATGTATGTATATTGTTTGCATTATTTTATTTTCGTTAAGCTCCAGCCGTCATAATTTATTATTTTGGCAGGTTTTGCGAACTACCACTAAATATATTTTTAATATTATTCATATATTTTTATGACATTATTTTAATAGTAATTTTTTGTACACTTCGTGTAAAGTATAATTAAATTATTTTAATTGATCGGTTTAAGTAAATTGTTGTCAAATACAATACAGAATTAACGTCCATACATTTTTCAGAAAACTCTCCTTAAGTGTTTTACATATATCGTTTACAATTTTTGTAATGCAATTATTTTCTAATAAAATCAAAACTCTAAACAAATTCTCTTTAAATATTATATTTTATAATATTTAGCAAAGTATAAGACTTAATTATATAGTCAAACTTTCAATGTAAAATAGTGAAAAATGATTTCCGAAAGAAAAAAAATCATTGTAAAATCAATACATTTTAAGAATATAAAACCATATAAAAATAAATATTCAACAGTAAAACACTGGAAGGGGTTACATTAAAAAAAATAATTAGGTACATTACATTTTACTAACACAAAATTTAAAGAAGATAAAAATAAAGTAATTCGTTAAGATGTTTTTTTCAATGTTCTTATTTATATTAACAACCACAGGCCACATGCAAATTAAATGTCCTTTAGATGGTACTGAATAATGAATTGTATATAAGACGTAGACTCTACTTTGAAGTTTGGACACAATTTATACCATTTATATTCAACATACCTACTATATAATATTATTATTGCAAGTTACAACAATAACTGAAATGGTCATTAGTTTTTTCATATATAATATCATTTAGTATTAATTATCAATGTGCAGTATTATACACTTCTAAGCGTAGATCCTTAAGATACTTGCAACAAATTCGAATAAAGTAATAATTTATAAACATTTTAGTGTGTTTCCAAAGGCCACGATGCCGAGGGTTTTTAATATTAATAAAAAGATTTTGTTCTTATAAATATTTATACATTATATAAACGAATAAAACGGATTAGAGAACAAATTTGTCTTGAGTAATAGATATGTTTACTAAAATCTCCAATGTATACAATGTAATATTTTCTAAACGTTTTACAAGAAATATTATTATGTTTTTTTTAACGATTTTAGTTTAAAAAGCAATTTCTGAACTTTCAGTAATCGAATTTTGTTAAAAAGTTCGTCAACATAATTTATATCTATTACCTACGATATTGTTTTAAAATTACACAGTCAATTTTGCCCTTTTATTACATTTCCAAAAAACACTACAAACACCTCTTTGTAAGTTTGTTTGAAATTTCATTTCCAACAATCCAATTAAAATGAACTTGAACATCTTACATCTACGTCTACCGTGCTTAATACAAAATACCACCTATATACCTAAGCTTATTATTATAGTTTATAATTTATCATATTATATTTGTAGGTACATCTATAAAATATTCAAAGTTACATCACAATAAAAGAATAATAAAGTATTTTTTTAAGTAAATTTATGTAAGTAGAATGAAATTACTCAGTTTTAAAATTAAATATGTCATACACAGTTTTGTTAAATATAAAACCCTCATTGCGTGACATAACACAATATTATTGAATTATTCAAAGTTAAAAATTTAATATTTCCCTTGTGAATGAATAATACGTCTATTTGTGTAACGATACATTTTTAATACAGTCTGGTTGATGCTTATATAATATTTTTAATGCAGGTAGGTATATTTATACAAAAATCTGCGCGGAATAAATAATAATTATTATTACGGTTAATAATAATTTATTATTATCGTTAGTTAAACTAATAATAGGTAAGTAGTTATATTTATAAGCAAAAATACTAAAAACTACTACTACCTAATAATGCACATTTTAAAGTTAAGGTTAATACTATTTATGCAGTCCGCGTACATTTTTTTTAGTCCAAAAGGCTATACTAATAAACAATTTGAATAAAGAAAACGTTTATTTAGACCTTAGTAAAAATGCAGAATATTACAAAAATATACAAATTTGATGTCACATATTTATTGGAATTCATATATTATCACAACAAAGACGGTTTAGAGTAAAAATATATAAATTATAAACAGTTAATCTTATGTCCACCAAAACGATGTACCTACTGCATTTTTGTTATACCATGTGATTCATAAATAGAAAGTACATCACAATTATATAATATTATGTTTTATGATTTGAATTCAAATTTGAGTTGGACAAAACATAATCATCGTCAAATTCAAACATTAAATTTATCGTAAAAGTAAAATTCAAACTTTTCAAAATAATTAATGGCCGAATTGTGGTTCGCTCCCTTATTCAATGGAATGACATCTCTTCATTCGCATATTTCATCCCTCTGCTTAATTTTCCTCAAGAATTCCATCCCCCTTGTAATCAATTTTATACACCGATAATTCATCTTTGAATCATGCTTTGTTTTTTATCTCGTATAATTTTAAATAATTTTTTGGAAGATATTATTTTTCATAATGCAAAGTGCAAATAATTTTGATTTATTTTGTTAATTTTCTTTAAGCAGTACATACAATATTTTGATAGTATGTACACATCACTCTCTAAAAACTTGTATTAAGCCTCTTCGGCCAAAAAAGATTACATGCTTTATACGATAATACGATAACAGTTTTTACAACATGATATATTATATTATATTACATTGTAAATGACATACTTATCGAACGAGTTAACAAGTTAAAGTTAGCTAAAAAAAAGTGGTTAAAAGTTGGGTATTTTAAGTTATTAACTTATTGAGTTGCATTTTTTTTATCAATTTGACTTTTATGAACGCCGAATTATGAATTAACATCTAATCGGTCAAGTTTAATGTAGGTAACTGTAATTAATTTGTTTTTACTCCTCTCGCATATTTTTCGTAGCACCGTCCACTAAGTTAAACCGTTTGAATAAAATTGTTACATGTTAATTATTTAACTAAGAGAGAATATTTGGAAAAATTTCCTAGATACATGTATATTGTTTTACTTGGTTAATTTCAGCTTACAATTATTTAACTCGACTTAAGTCGTACAATTATTTAACACCTAGGCCAACCGTTTGAATTCAAGCATTTCAAACGCTATATACATATACGTTAATAATAAACGTAAGTATTAAGTATATACAATTAACGCGACAATTAATGCGACTTGCGGTTATAGATTATTCTAATAAAGTATGGTGAAGACGAGAGCCTCTAAGTCCAGATCTGAACGCGCTTTCCTCATTATACCCCGATTGCAACATCACTCGTCCAAACCTACCAGACCTAACCCAGTGTGACTAGTCACCCATCTCGTCACCTCGTTTTACCTGTTTGTCCTTTGCCCAGAGTCTTCTCCAACCTGTACGGGCCAACGTACTGCTGGACGTCCACGGTCGCCGAGTACACGAACTGTTCTTGGTGCATCGCGAAGGTGTGCTGTTCCAATGTTTTTAGTGCGACAATAACGGTCGTCGTGGCTGCGGGACCGAGCTGATCAGTGACCGGTGGGTGCCGTCGCCGCCGGTGGGACGCGGACGAGAAGCCACATTCGGAGAAGCATCTCGGGTACGACGACGGCGGCGGCTACGTCGACGGCGGTGTGCTTCGGTGAAGTCCGTGCACATCGGACGGTGAAGATCGGTGAAAACGATACGAGATGAAAAATTACCGTTTTCTCCGGGCCAGTGGTGTGTAATCGTGCAGTCGGCAGAAGTCGTTAAAGAGAGGTCGGTGAAAAAAATTATGAAGTCATCATCAATAATAATGACGATGATAATAATAATAATAATAATATAATAATGATAACGAGCAATAATTAATATTATAAATACGATAACGACGACGACGACGACGACAATAATATGGTTATTACAACGATCGCGGAAAACGCGTGTGCGAGTACGACGCTGATCCGACGACGACTGCTGGCGACCGTCCCTTGCGCGACGCAATACACATGGTGCGCGTGCCGAACGTTTTGCCTAACTGCTTTGGTATTGCGTTTTAAACCCGGGGAGGGACACCACGGTATACACAGCACGTAAGCCGCCTCGAATACATCTGCAACGGGCGGCGCGGCCGGCTATCGATAGCGCGCACGGGAGAATTATTGACGGACCGCGCGCCACCAGCGTGCGCACGCGATAACGTTATTATTATTATTGTTTTTGTTTGTCTCATTATCTATACGATATTATCGTTATTGCATTAATAATATAATATATCATTAAAGGTGTACGCGGTCGTCGTCGCATTACGCGGTCGACGACCCCCCCGCTGTCACCGAAAATCCACGATTACTGTTTTTTTTCCTTTTCAACGCGATCATATCGCTTTTACTATCGCTTCGCCTATATTATTCATCGCGAGACGATCTTTCCGCGCCACACCCGCGATTTATACCGTGTTCATTATCGGATACCCTACCGATGTACCTACGCCCCGAGAACCGATCGTCGGCCGCGATTATATTAGTGGACTAACTTGCTAATACCGTCTCCTGTGCGATCGAAAAAAAACATAACCGCGTGACATATTAAAACGATGATCGATACAAATGCAATCGATTTGAATCATCGGTCCCGTGCGAATAATCGACTGGTCAACGATCGCACAACGTTTAACTGCACAACATGTGCGTGTGACGGGTATAATGCATGCGGTAAGACGTGCTCGGGTGGTTTATTAATTTATTTGAACGGGAGCTGTAGAGGGAATTTTTGGAATTTTCGGAATTCACTGAGCGGCCACGTTGTCGTGAAGACCGGAAAACATCGAAACCCAGTCCGGCACGCGTCTCTCTATAATATATACAGCGAGGGGCGCAAGAAAATCCAACGAGCCCGCGGAAAGACGAAAACGAGTGGACAAATTATTATAAGCCGAAATTCGCGACTCAAAGGCGAGGAATAGAAACAATAAGACGACGACCGACCCGCGGCAAAATATATTTTCACTATCGACCGTGGCGATGCCCATCGTTCGGGCGGCGCACGTGGATTATAATATAGAATATCATTATAAATGTGCCTATGACGATATTATTATCATCGTCGTTACGACTTGTTCCGTTTTTCGTCATATCCGCGTTTTGAATTTTCCAACCCCTTCCCACCTGCACCCGCCCGCACGGGCACTCTGTGAACCCCGCATAATATAATATAAACCCGCACGTATTCCGCGGTGGCCGATCGCACCCCGCACACACGCGCGCACTGCCCTGACAACAACGTATATAGGTAAACTACCCCATCGTGTGCGAGCGACGTACGTCGGGTCGCGGTATATATGTGCAGTACACGCACGTACGCACGCACGCAGGGTGGGTGGGGTTAGGGGCGCGGTGGGGGCGAGAGAAAAAAAACGCACCGCGTCGGGCGTGTGACGCGTGTGCGTGTGTGCGTGAATATACACACAATCGCGAAAAACGAAAACCCGCGGCAAGTATCGATTCGAGAAAACAACGCGATGTTTGGTCGATAGCCTAGCGGCGGCGGCGGCGGCGGACCCTTTTCGTCGTCGAGTAGTGTCGGCGGCGGCATTGCGCATGCCTCCTTCCGACCCCCCCCCCCCCCCACCCCGTTCGTCCGGGGCAGTAACGACTCCGCCGCCGCCGCCGCCGCCAAGTCGTCGTCGTCGTCGTGTCCCCTTTCGAAAACACCCCGTGAAAAATGATCGTATACGGCGGTGGTGGCGGCGCCTCTTCGAGGCCCGAAAGTGGCTCTCTCGGTTTTCGCTCCGTTTGCACACCGGCGGCGGCGGGTATTGCGTGCACGGTGAGTCGGGTGTGGGTGGGCGAGTGTGAGGGGGTGTGGGCGACGCCGGAGGGGAGATCTTGGGCCGCTGTAAGGGACGACACGACGTATTATTATTATTCCTCGTTGTGGAATAATACACGAGTACACAATATATATTATTACCTATTGTAGTTTAATAAATTATTTCATAACGACTTGTATGTACACACGTTTTCACTGAAATTATAGTACGACAGTATAGCGTACGAAAAGTGGTACCACCGTGGATACACGTGGATCGGCATTCCTGTCTTCCCTAAACACACACTTTTGGGCCAACACGAGTACACGACGGAGTGAGAAACGATGGTCGTCACTCTTAGGAAATAGTTTCTGAGGGTTGATGGAACAACATAGAAAAAAAACAGTTGTATCTAATGTGCAGCTAACAATGGTATCAGTTGTGTCGGCTTAAAGATTTTTATACAATGCCGCGTCCATAAGTTTGATTTACCAATGCGTGGTATGTGGTATCGTATAGTTATTTTTACTGAATGGCGAATTCCCGTAGCTGCGCGCAATTAGGTACCGCAGTTATTCTTCACTATAATTTGAGGCTTAGAAATGGTTCATGGTTGTTAAAAAAAAATCGAAAAAATTAAAAGATCGAGAAAGACATAATATTATACCGGTCTAGACAAATAACACGTGGGTTCGCGTTCGAATCCATCACAATCCATGTTTGGGTCCGGTGTTTCTTGTTTTTAAGATAATATTTGCATTTCAAAATTTACGAACCGCTGAAAACATAGTTTATTAAGTAAACTAAAACGTAAGTTTACGAGTTCCTACTCGTTTTAGTATATTAAATATTAACAGGAAGCCAATGGTGTAGCTAGGATTTTGCTTTTTTGTAGGGGTGGTGGGGGCTGACAATTTGTTGTATAGGGGACACTTATTTACATAGATCCCTCATAAGTTTCGTATGCAGGGTATACCTATAACATTTTAGACTTTTATAGTAACCAACATACTAACCAGAACTTTAATACATGATTTCGTATTTCGTTTTATTAGTTCATAGAACACTGAAAGCATTTTGAAAATTTCCCGAAATTTTTTGGAGGGGTGCAACCCTTCAATTATTATATGTCAACTAATTATATGTTTTTAACCCCTCCACCAAAGTTCTTAACATTATTTGATTACAGATCCTGTAGTATGGTGAAAATAACCGACAAGTGATCATAAAATATACAATATAATATATACATAGATACTAACGTCATAATGTACTTCTATTGGATTCTGAAGTACCTACTACCCTTTATATTTTCCTCGGAAATTGATATTACCTAGTTATAAGTTATATAAGTATATTTTCACGTTATTATTATATTTTATTTAAATTTAGAAATTAGTTAGAGTTATATGAGTTACAAATTGGCACAAAATATACTACAGTATACATTGCATAGGTACTGTGTAATATGACTTATTTACATGATAAATGTACGCCGTTTTCGGGTGACGATGCTTTATACCCTCTAAATCCCGACAATATTGTAATATTATATTCATCACGTCCGTTAGTGTTTCGTCGTCGAGAACAACATTGTATACGTAGACTATAATACCTATTTGGGTAAATATTATATATTATTACCTATATCGTAGACGATCGTCCGAAGTTTGTCGCAGAAGTCGCGCGTGCCTAAAGAATATGTTATCGTTACCTATTAAATATATATTATTATGACAGTAATTTACGTGGGTGCTCGTTGAGATGGCGGGGGGGTGCATGCGCGTGCACTATTTTCCCGCACGACGGGTGAAAATGTCGGAAAACTGCCGCCGCCGGGCTTAGATATTTTATTTACGATAACTTTATTTATTTGTATCGCTGTTATTACTGGTTTTTCGTGGTATCTTTTTTTCTTTTTTTTTTTGCTTTATCGCGTCTCCCTTTGTGCGTGTAGTAGGTTTGCTCGCGGGGTCACGCGCGCGCACGTTCCAAAAAAACAACGAAATAATAATAAAGCATATACGCGGAGAGACATAAAAACATAAAATTGTTTGTCATTGTTATTGCAGCCAGTGTGTTTCGTATTTGTACAGAGCGACGCGACGAAAAAAACCTAACCAATAAACAATACACACATAATAATTATAATATTATAAAATATATGTCATCGCTGCTGCGTATTATTTCAACCTACTGCGACAGACTGGCTCTCGACATATTATTATAATGATATCATAATACCCAAACTTGCTTTACACACCTAACCGTACATATATAAATATTATTACGAGTATTTGAAATCCTCGATTAAAATTAGTCACGTAACGCGCCCGTATTTGACCGTCCAACATGAATTATATTATTTGTATATATACCCACACGATTGTATTAGGTATACGAGAATATTAAATGTATCACATACTATGTACATAGTGTGATCTACATAATTTATTTTTGATAAACACCGCTGGTATAATATTACTATGGTTTGTGATGGGATAATAATATCCAAGCGAATTTATAGCGAAATATTATCATTAATTTAATTTTTACGCCTTATATAATATTGTTATATCTGCATTGTTATCTGGACCACGGCGCAGCTCAACAAGGATTTAAAAATAAATCATAATATTTACAGATCATAGATAAACAATGACATTTAGTGTACGATGAATGGCTAATTGAAGATTGAAATTAGATATTTTGTGTCGTTTAAAAAGTAAGTACCTAGTAAGTTCGTAACTATAACACTTTTGTAATAGTGCCTATACCAACGTTTTTAGAACTATGAATTATATATTAATAATATATTATTATAATTCAATATTATGTATCATTGTATCTAAAGACTAAAGTACTAAAGTGTGGCGACTTAATAAATTCCAGTCTTGAAAGTTGAAACTATAGCTATGTACCCATTGTGTATTATTATATTCTAAAGAGTTATAATTTATTATAAATGTAGTAAGAATGAAAACCTAATTCATTTTTATCTAAAAAAAACGGGTCCCTACCTATTATTTTTTCTATCTTTATTTAGATCATCAAATTAATGAACCTAACCTAACAACAATATACAAATTATCCTTGCATGACATAATTGAGTCTATTCTCCATAAGCAAATATTTTATACAAATTATGAATATAATAAAATGTGTAATAATATTTGGCGAGCTACCAACGTTAAAAAATACAAAACATTGGACCCAAATTAACTTCCAACCAAACTAGAAAATTATACTATCCGATTTGTAATAATTGCCACCTCATTACCCCAAATTAAAATGTCTGAAAATATTTTCTGCATCTTATATTGAACGATCTGATATTATGTAATACGAATTTGTTTCATACTTGGGTAGCTAAATATATACAAATTCATTGTTTGCATTTAATTGAATTGTATTGCAAAATGATAAATGTTCAGTGCCATTTTGCCGTAGGTAAATATTTTCTTAACTCGTATGGAAATGATCAAATAATAATACAGTATATTTTAACCTGTGTAATAATGAACCAGAATAGCATGGAATCATCATGTGTTTTATGGAAATATTATTCATGCCCGGCGGGCATAATATATTTTTAAATTAATTTCTCCCGGAATTGATGAACCATGTCCACGGTTATCTAGTAGATAACCGTACCATGTAGTCTTACGTGAAAACGGAAATGGTAATAAAATTTTGTCATTCGACCTGTTTATCACCCAAGTCAATGCATATGTTAAATACTAGTTTTAGAACTATATTTATCAGTTTATCTCAACAGATATGTATTTATATAGGTTACTTTTAATGTAATGGTTACGACATGGGTAGTTACGTTTATTTTTTCGGTTAGTGCGTTGGGTTAGTCAACAAATGACCTTGTTATTGATAATGGTTTTAAATCATTATAATGGCTATTATATCTTGTATTCATATATTCATTTATCATACCTAATATAAAGGAAAATTGATAAATTATTTATTAACTATTGCATTTATTTTAGTGTGTATTACATTTTAATGTAGGTACAATAATTGTTTAAACACATTACATTCCTTTTATACTTTAATTAGTGAATACTGAACAACTAATACTTCTTTTTATGTATTTCTTTATTATTAAAATAATTCTTGAAATAGTACCTATCATTAAACATGACAATTTAGTATTTACCTAGTTTTGTAGAGCACAGAGACTTCTGTGCACCCAAAGGGACCCCCTTGCGTATGGTTTAAAACCTTTAATGGTTACCAGCAATGGTTATCAATGACTTTGATTCAGGATTTCCATGTTGTTTTATTTACCTTACAATATATGTCTCAGTTGTTAAAGATGTCAAGGGTAAAATAATTGTATAATGTATGTTTGTTATAGATACATTCAAAACTACTCGACCGATTTTGACGAAAGTTTCAAATTGTTCTTATAGATATCTGAAAAGACACAGGTAGATTGCTCATCTCCGTTGAGTTAAATCACAAAGCACACCGATGCCAATTTTCTGAGGTACACTAAAACCGAGACACACATATTATATAGCACTGTATTTTATTTTTGTACATTTTTTCACGGGTGAAGACGTGTTCTACAGCTATTATCATATATGTTAATTTTAATAGTATAAACGTTGTAATATACGTATATATATATATAATGTATATACTATATATGTACAGTGAAACCTCTAAATACCGGACACTCGGTAACGGTATTTTTTTCCGTTATTTGTGTCCACTATTTGGAGGGTTCTGTTAGGAAAAGTTTAACTGAATTTTGTAATTCATAATCAATATCCATCCATCTAAATATATTTATTAAAATGTCTATATCTTTGTCTAAACTTATCTAAAATAGAAAACATATCGGGTCCCAATCGTTTTCATATTACACTGCCGGTTTTACTATAATAATGAAAAAGAAAGAATTGATTTTATATTTTAAGCTATAATCGTAAGTGCTTATATATTATAAAATATAAAATATATATGACACATATTTTAGTGTTTTTAAGGACATAATATGAAAGCACTATAAAATGCTGATACGTATAATATATGAGTAACTATATGCACATTTTTCTTATAAATATAACTTTAGTGACCTCATCGTAAACTGTGTGAAAAGCTAAGAGCTACTACGGAAATCATTGAACTTTACTTAACGGCCACCATTTTATAGATATTTATACTGACAGATTTCTATAACATAGTCACAATTCACAAGACTAATTTTATATTTTTATTCGGCCGTATTTGATATCGAAAAAGAAATATCATTTATTTACTTACAAATATGCGTAGGTACTAGGTACAATCATGTAGTAATATATTATATATATCGTATTAAAAATGTATATATAAATGACATTCCAATTTGTATTATCATTTTCCCGTTGAATAAAAAATGTATGAAATCAATTTATTCATAAATTATGCTGTTTGAAACGCGGTCATTTGGCCTTCCCTCTGGTTAAAACTTGAGCACATAAGACTATATATCTCCAACAAAACCGCCGTCACCTTACCAACCGTACATGAGGACTTTGACCCAAGTACCAAGATGTATTTTATTCCATATTGTTCGATGTACCCAAAGCCGCCGTCGCAACGTGGCTTTAATTATAATACTATACAAAGTCTCATAGTTGCGTCTATGTTCCTGCAGAAAGTCTTAGATAATATATACTAGATAGTGTGACCGCATTACCGCAACACTGTCCAAGGTCCGGGTCAAAATTAAAATTGAATCTAATGCAAATAGCGATACTGTATCTAATGGGCAATGCAATTAAAAGATAAAAATTTGTCACGTTTAAACATTTAAAACTCTTATGCCGGGTTGCATGAAAAATGAAGTAATTTAATGGTTCAATAAAATTTAATGGAACAATCACAGTACACTAAATCATGTTTAAGGGAGCTCACTATTGATTCGCTAAATGTTTCGTGAACGCAATCTGGTATATATATCCCCAGGTCTATTTTATATGTACCTAAGAGTTAATTCATTAATGTAAGTATTAAAATAGTAAATGTAAGTACATGTACCCACACACTAAGATCGATTTATGTATTTTTAAATATGTTAAGTATACAATATTATTATTTTTAAACCACAATAAATAGGTGGTTATAATTACAGTCTAATTCCAAATCACGATAACTCGAACGTTTATAACTCAAAAAACTTGACAAGTTGAATTTTTTTTTATTTCTTTTGAAATTCTTGTAACTCGATAATCGTATCATCAGTGTCATTATATCAAAGATAACATTTTGATAAATAGCTAAGTCAAAGTACGTTTAGAAAAAAACGACGGTGGACATTATTGGCAAATAATTGTGGCAGAAGAACTAACTCAATTTTATTCAAACAATAAAACGTAAGTGTGCTAATATTGTAGGCAGTGGACTATTTACGGATGATAAAATTTTGTATAAAAATGTATCAAATAGTAGCAATTAAAAAAAAGTGGGTAAATGGATGTCGCTCTGCTGTACAATAGGTTAAAAGTGGGTCACTGTAATGGATGGTGTTAAATTTGAATTCAATGATATAATATCATTGTATAAGAAAAACGATTCTGAGCGAAAACGGTTAGTCAGACTATGATGTTACTAAGTATATTTGATGATATTATTATGAATAAAGTAATTTATATATAACCTATTTACGTGGAGCCTTGTTTTCAATTTCAATTCCTTAGCTACAAAAGTTGAACATTTTATGAATTTTTAACTACAAAATAATTATTAAATTATAAATTTGATGAATTTGTAAAAATGTGGACTTAAAATGCTTATAAAAAAAATATGTATTTTTAATATTTTTCAACTGCTATTGTAAAAATATATCAGGAGCCTTGTATTAAATTTCCACGATTTATTTTTCAACAAATAAAATTTTATTGATATTTATAGAAAAAAAAACTAAAAAAATTGAAAACTGGCAATGTTCTATCTTGATAGAATTCCACGACCGCTAGAAGTTGTTCTTTCGGTGAATGATTAATTTATAAATATATTATTTAATTTGAAATGTAATCATTATAGTAGTTTTTATTATTGTCCTATTATTGTCTGTAAACAGCTCAAAAAGTGTCAAATTATTTTCAAAATTTAATCATGTATAGAAAATGCCAATATAAACATTCTGTGAAATTTTCAAGTATCTACAGTCATTCGTTTTTTAATTACAATAAAATAAGAAAATCAATACACGAGAAATCGAGTGAATATCAAATGTTGGAAAAATATGAATTTCAAACGCTCATAAAAATTTAATTTTACTTTCTTGTAGACATTTTTTTTTTGATAAAGGTTGATAAACTTATGAATAATCTTGTATTACATTTTCAAATCTTAGATTGAAAAAAAAAAATTTTTATGAATTCTCAACTCAAAATTTGCTAATTTTCGTGATTTTTCCGTATTCTGTCAAGATTTGAAATTTAAATGCTTATAAATAAAAACTGTGACTAAGGATTTTAAATTTTTTTCAAATATTATTGTAACAATATAGTAGGACCCTTGTATTAAATTTTCAAGCTTTTTTACTCAACAGATAAGATTTTATTGATATTTATAGAAAAAAAAAACTAAAAAAAATGGAAACTGACAATGTCCGTAAACAGCTCAAAATAAGTCAAAATATTTGGAAAATGTTATGGTGTATAGAAAATTAAAATATAAAAAACCAGTGAAAATTTCATGTATCTACGGTTATTTGTTTTAAAGTTACAACAAAAACCAAATTTCGAAATTTCGAAAAATCGATTTTGCGTAAAAATTCCCGTTTTTCCTTAATTTTCTTTTGTTTTTCTTGGCGCTTTTGAAAATTACTAGGAATTTTAAATTTTGACCTCCCCAATGTATCAACGATATTCACTATCTAATCAAAAAAGATACTGAAGTTGAAAATCGAAGCATTATTTCGACTACTTATCGTGTACACAGACACAAAAAAAAAATATAAAAACACACATCATTGTAAAATCAATACATTCATCGTTCCACTCAGAATCGAAAATTATGAAAATTATGAGTCTCAAAGAAAATCGATATAGGTCCTTTACATTTTTTTTTTCATCATTTTTGAGCAATGCAATAATTATTTTATAACATATATTTTTAGCGTAATTTACATACATGTATTTAAAGAAAAAACTTTTAACATTTATACTATATTACTCGAAGTTTGAACTTAATTTTGATAAATTTGATTTAGTTATCTTGAATAATACATTTCTCGAAGCGATTTTTTCCCCCTTCAACTTTGAATTATCGTCACTGTATAGTACTCCACTGAATATACAAGTATACTTAATTATGTCTTAATGTTTAAAAAAGTTTGTAAAAACGCTATTGAAATGAGTAACATAGTTGGTATATTATACTCTCTAGTAACACTAAACAGATCTACGTTTTATAAGTAAAAAATAAACTTTTATAGGTGGTGAGGCCTTGAGGGTAGTAAAATGTTGACATTCATTATTTTTTGAGCTCAAATGTAATGCATTTCTAAATATCAATATAATCCCATTGTTTTAAGTGGTTCATTGTATTTAATTCGCCGATTATTATGCACTTCGTCCGGCATCAATGTAACAGTATAGTAACCATCGTAATGTATATTATAACAACTACAATTTCCTGACACCAACACCAATCTTCAATAGACTTCATAGCTCACATTAATAATATAACCACCCCAAGGATTCCTAATACAACTCGGGAACATTTCAGGTTCAACAGACACGAATTAATAATTGTAACAACAATTGAAAGAAAACGGCAAAGGTTTAGGTAAACTACGTTAAAGTGGGCAAATTAATGATATCAATTAGGTACATCATAACTTCAGTTAGTTGTTAAGAAACGTTAAGAAGGTTAATTTACTGGAAAGTACCTAATTAGCTAACAAACAATATAATATTATTATACTCTAAACAATAATTATGTCAATTTATTTGTTTTGACAACAGAAATGTACTTACTAACTTAATTCTAACAACAAATATGTATTAACATAATTTTAATTAAACCCACCTATTAATTTTTAACTCAAAAAAACTATCTTAATACAACATACCTATACATAGTTTAACTAACTACTTAAGTTATGACTTTAATTTTAAAAAATAACTTACAACTTAGGTAAGTTTAAAAGTTATAAAAGTGACTACCTTTAGATCACCGGATAAATGGTTCTTACATCTATAATAATTATACGGATAACATTTATCTACTGCACCCTTCTGGACATCAATACATCATATAGATAACTGTAACTCCATAATATATGAGAAAATAATCCATATTTCAATAAAATATTTTCGACGATGTAAACTAAAACTAATAAAATAAATTAGGTGCCATAATTTTAAAAATCAAAACTTCCTAGATAGAACGCAAATACAAATTGTATAACTATTAAAAAATGTGGAACTGAAGAGGTGTGATTAAACTTTTTCAAACAACATAAAACAATCAATTACAAACACAAATAATAATATAATATTTATATTATACCTAAGTGGTTAATCTTTAAATAAATGAAATATATTATATTTCAATGAATCATACACTTATAAATCGTAAAAAAAAATAAGGACTAATTGGACAAAAATTAAATTGTTAGTGAGTTCAGAGATAAAAATTAGGCGAGAATTCTTTTGTTTTTATTGTATCTAAGAAAGGTAAGACGAAATTTTATGTTTTCGTATTAAGTTCAAAAATGCTTTTAGATCGAGTTTTAACGATGTTATTGTACTTACATAAAAAACCAGACCTTGTTTGAAAAAAATAACTCTTCAAAACAACAAAGAAGTACCTTGTGATAAAGAATGCAAAGTAATAACAGTAGATAATTGAATTTTATTTCAGAATCCTGAAACATAATAACAGAACGCGGTCATAAATACTACGAACGGTAAAAAAGTTATAAAATCTTTTGAACACTCTACAAATCAAATTCAGAATGTTGATACAATAATATATATATTCAAATTATTAGGTAAGTACAAAGTAGGTATAAAGAATGTTGTGTAGGAACTAACTGTAAATAATAAAAATTGATGATCAAATTAAACATGAAAACCGAAAATAAAATAAAATTTTGGATGTCTTCATACATTTGTAACATTGTAGATAAAAAAAAAATCCTAAAATATATTTTTATTTTTTTTTTATTCAATAGAATTTATATTTTTACAATTAATTTGTAAAAATTATATTACTATAAATAATATTTTTAACGCGTTTTTAATGACATTTCATTTTTTTCAATAATCCTATATGCATATTTTATTAATTTTAAATCTGAAGAATGTATTTTAATTGTGAATATTTTAATAAAAATAATAAAATATGGACATTTTAACATTTAAATTTTTCACTAACGATTTTTATCACGTATTATTTTTGAACGAATTTCTTTAATAGTAATTAATTAAAACAAAAATATAATGAACTCAATGTAATTTTTAGATTCTCAACAAACGATGAATATATTACATTGGTTTTAAAATTATGGGGTTTTTTGTTGTTTTATTTATTTATTTATTCATCTATCTCTCATCACTTTTTGGAACATTTATAAAATATATGCCTCGCTCTTCTGAAAGCAAATTAAATTTTATTGGTACTTCAAAAAATTAGAGAAAAATAACAAGCTTTACTGGAAACCAGTTTTTGACAAAATCTATTTATTTTTTTGTAACTATAGATAGTTCTTTTTTCGGGCAAACTTTATCAATGAGTAGGCTAATTGGGTACACTTTATCCTTTAATTTATAATTTATACAGCTCAATTTCGGAAAACATAATACATAAGTATCTCACGAGATTTTTCTACTGAGTTTAAAAAAAGGTTATGTATAATATTTTGTATAAGGGATTGAAGTGACATTGGGATAATCAAATGTATCAAAAGAATTTATCCTGAAACAATTTTTATATTTAGTTATAATTAATGAATAGTTGAAACTCGACTTACTCCGTTTCATATTAAATTATTTTTTTCTATGTACACTACACAATGAGTCTTAAATAATTTTTTGACTAATTTTAAGCAATTTATAGGCATTACAATTTTTTTTTAAATCTAGATAAAAATATTTATGATCGATCAAAAATTTTGAAAATGATCCTTCATACATCGTTCTTATAGCAATTTAAAAATATCTAATAAATCACAAAGGTACAATCTTTTTTTGTAAGCGTTGTGAAGTTATTTTTTTTTATAGGCACCTATGCAGCTATTTAATTTTCAAATTCAGACAAAATTGGATATTAGTTTTTTTTGCGTTACCCAAAAAATGTTATTCGTAGAAACTTTAAACTTTTTGCCGCTACGTATATTATATTTAGTACACGTGATACAATTTCAAAATATTTACATTCATTTG
Organism: Sitobion miscanthi; assembly: GCA_008086715.1. Taxonomy (NCBI): domain Eukaryota; kingdom Metazoa; phylum Arthropoda; class Insecta; order Hemiptera; family Aphididae; genus Sitobion; species Sitobion miscanthi. The sequence goes on from CM017804.1 coordinate 19,233,042, forward strand.
AAGCAATTTATACGATGAAGTTATTCGTATCATTTTACAGTAAGTGTATATTGACTTACTAAACAAGTAACATATAGGTATACAATATAATATATGAAATAATATTAGATAGGAACTGCGTGTATGGGATTTGTTTTCGATAGAAATTAGTTCGTTCTAAACCATTCTTAGAAATATAGAATGAAGAACCGTCTCTGCGCGCTCAGGATTATTTTTCGTCTGTAATGATTTATCATTGAATATTTGAATTCAAATTTAAGTTTTAACACTCCTATTACACTGACCTAATAAATTATGAAGTGCACTTGACACTTACAACTATACAGCAATAATTACAATTGCAATTTAATATTGTAATACATATTTAGAAACCAGATAACTTGATCAAGTTTATAGTACAATTATTGTATGTTTCATGTGTACTTCACCATTGATCAAGTATTCAAGTCACTGCGTTATGTAAATTATTGCATTCAATAAAACGATTCTGAGTAAAGCTTCGATTTAACATTCAAACCTACCTAACTATTAACTATTGATGATGTTCATATTATATTAGACATTCAGTAGGTGCCTAAGTTTCATCATATGAATACAAGTGTAGAATCACATACAATTTAATGTGTAAATGTAAAATATCTAAAAAAAAGCCCAAAATTGGTAAAAGAAATTACCACTATTATTTTTGAAAATACAAAGAAATTATCCAAGTCAATAATTGCGCTTTTGTAATTTGTAAAATAATGTCTTTTACATAGTTTGAAGTTGAGACGAGGAGAATAATATGGCAAGATTAGGTATTATTGGCTTGAATTCCATGGTATGGCTGATCGAAACTTTAAATGCTTATCATCTATTGATGAAAATTATAATATTGTTCAATATTAGTTGTTTAGAAATAACATAAGAAAACAATTCTGTTTCTATCGATTGTGAAATTAAGAATACCTATCTTAAAATATAGCCCAAGTATAAATATAGGTAGTTATATATTAAAAAAATATTACAATTATTAGAAATTCAATAAACGCAATGTTAAAAGACAACGTATGCCAAGCTTGGTGAACCACTCTGTATATTGTGAGTGAAGTTATACGTCTGAGAATCTGCGTAGAAACCAAGGGTGCAAATAGGGGAGAACTTTGTGCCCGAAGCTCGCCATAATATAATAAAACCGCACATAAAAATGTTCATGAAATAAAAATATTTACACTTTAAAGAAGTTGATTTAATATGATTAAATAGAAGGTACCAATATACATATTCGTTTGTATTTGTTTATAGTTTATACCGTAGTTCTACCATTAGGAGTCACACCTTAATTCAGGCGAGCATACTATTAGCAATTTATATGATAAATGTCATATTAATTTCTACTAATTTCACCCTAAATGTTGAAAGGATTTTCAGAAACGGAAAGAAGAATTAAATGATTACAATTATTAATTGCTTAAGTTTATACTTTATAATGCGGGCAGTGGTTATAAGACATATTTTTTTTTTTATTGTAAATTAAAATTGTATAGATTGTTATACAGACAAATATAGCAGTTGTACTTACAACTTCCAAATCATATTATTATTATTCCCAAAAAAATATGTTGGTACCTACTTTTGAAATATAGTGGTTTGAATCCAAACAAATCGAGGTAAACGTTTTTCAGTTGTCCTATTGTTACTTCTATGACATATGGGACTTAGGTCAACCCCCCCCCCCCCTCAACGTTCCCACTCATCCCCCTACAACTATCAAATTTAAAACTTTTCTTATTTGATCCTATTGTTGCAATCACTCGGCGACTCGGCTTTATCTAATGTATGTTTAGTATGAAAACGCAAGTCTTTTGTGAACATTATTATTATTGCTTTTTAGGTCCACTGCAGCAAGCAACAATCATAATGCATTCCGAAATTATAATATGTGACGCGGAAAACTGGCGAAATTTTCACTGGAAGTTTTTCCCAAATAAAACACGTTACATAATATTGTTTGGCGAAATAAAATATTATGGACTTTCCTGTTGCCTCACACCGCGATGATTGCTGCTCACACTCGTTAAAACGCCGCCTCTTGACGTATAGTATAACATAATATACGAGTGGGTACTAGTCTCACTGACTCATCATCGTCGTAAAGTTTTTTGTTTTTCACGGTTTGTGCGCATAATAATGTATTTATTGTGGAATAATGAGCTATGTGTGAGTATGGGGTTTGTTCAGTGAACAAACTTTTTCAACAAACACCATTTTCTAAACAGTGCCTGTGGCTTAATAGATCCCAATTAACGTTTCCACATTAGTGACTTGAGCGTTTGTATAGACTTTAATTACAGTACAACTACTATTTACTATAATATATTTTTCTCCCTCAATTAATCTTTTACGGATGTATAACATAATACATATTATAAGTACCTAATGTGTGTTACCTACATTCTTCACGGGACTTCAAGAATTTTAATTGCAAACCGAACATTAAAGTAGGTGCATCTGGCAGGTAAATTGTCAAGAAACACTAAAACATGCGTAACTAAATACTTACTAAGAATGCCCCTTATTCTTAATACGCAATTGTCCGTGTCCAAATAAACGTAATAAAATTAAAAACTTTACACCAGCACTTAATACTTCCATCCAATTTAAACTTTTACGGTGCAAAGTGTATCTGCGACCGTCCGTATCCATATTATATATGTGTACCTATACGACTATAGAGGATGTTGTTAAATTGAATATTAATATATACGTGATTGTAAATAAATACCTATCATTGAAATCTACATTAATAAGTTATCACTTGATTAGAATTATTTTTATTTATTTAATAATTTAGGTAGGTATTGCTGAATAGCGGTGAATAAAATATTTTTCGTCACAATCTTATAGGATCATTGATACAATACTAATATGCGCATATACGACGATGAAGTCGAAAAATGTGATGTTCATGCGATAAGCTAATATTTTTTTGAATTTTATGAATAAATTATTATCATTTGTTTAAATATCTGATTTCGTAAAATATTAAAGTTTTCACTGCTGAACAGAAAAATCAAAAGCAACTATATCCTGTGTTGATTAGAGACCATAAATAAGTTAAACCGACTTGATAAAAAATAGAAATACTCCTTAAATTTGAAAACAATTAAAAACAAATATATAATCAAAGTTTATTAGTTAGTTACAAATAATTTAATAATATTCTTGTTTAGTGGTCCTAAAAATGTTTGACCAAATAAATAAAATTAAAAATCAAACCAGGGTTTTACCATTTTGATGTATTTCAATTATTCCATATAACTAATACAGAAAATAGTTATATATTTCCATGGTTGATAAATTAAGATTATAGTTCATATACATAGGATACCTATATAATTTAAGATTCATACATTTCAATAAAATGATAAGATATTAAAGTGGATTTTTCACTTATATTTTTCATACTCAAATTTGATTTATTTTCACGTCAACAATACACGTATCTTTAAGTATCTATTGAAAATTCAATGAATATTTATTTATTGAAATTTATCAGTTTTAAATCATAGAAGTAATTTTTATAAATTTTAATCACCGGTTCATCATTGTAGTGTTCTCACATTGAAATACTCATATACTGCAATTGGACCATTTTTCAATGGCCTGAAATCATTGGACAGTTTTTGGGAAAATTACAAAAATAATAATATACATATTATATAATACAACGACAACAATAACAGTATATTTTCTTTTGTCTACTGTGCATATATATTTATATTTTATACATAAATATATTTCTTTTTGAACTTGCCATACGTAATGGATTTGCATGACAAAATGATTTATACATATCATATGTATTGTACTGATTTGTTTTGTCGTGATCGTTTGTGATTTCGACAAACAAAACTATACTACAAAAAACAGAACATATACCCTGCACTGCACTGCACCAGACACACTGCCTACACGTGCCGATATAATATTTTATGTCGCTGAATTATGTGTAAAGATCGGCTGTACAATAATATAAGTGACAGCTCGTGACCTTTCGCGTAGTGGAGGACGCGCGTGCAGTGATCAAAAAATTTGAAAAATATTTCTCTCGGATAAAAAATGCATTTATAGCTATACAGGAAACAACATCACATTATCTTGAGGGTGCGTATCTATAATGCACACGTAGGGATAGGCATTTGCGCGCCCCGTGTACAAAACGATTTTATGGATCTAATCATTTATTTATGGTCGTGCGTATCTATGTGAATGTATATTGTACTATAGAACGTATCGCAAATAATAGACGATCGATAAAATATACAGGTATATCGTATATTCCTTTTTTTCTGTGATTTGATGGAATATGATATTGTACTTACGTGCTTTGTCAATAACTATAATATAGGTATAATAAGGCAAAGGCTCGAACATTGTAAGAATGTTTTGTTTTTTTGCTCATTAGATATATTTCTGCGGGTAAGCTAATATAGGTACATTATTCTGATTACTTTATAATATGAATGAATAATATATCAAACATTTAAAGCACACGTGTCATTATGGTTTTAGGACATATTTGGTGACAAGTGCAATTTTTAATAGTAGATACCTACCTATATTATTATGCAAATAAGGAACTTTGTAAATTAAAAATTAAGACTTTCTTTAAAATTGTTGTGGCCGTGTCATGAATTTATGAGCAAAAATATTCATACTTTGACGAATGTATTTATCTATAATAGGTACTAATAACATACACACATATGCATATAATATATGTACATACATACATACATACATTCGTACATACATACGTCATACATACATACATGCATACTTATATACATGCATACATACATACATACATGTAATATGTATATTGTATTCATCTACCAACACATTATCTATGTTATAATGTTGATTAATTTTAGATGTGGAGAGTACACAATAGGTATTACATTAGTGCTACATACATAATTTAAAATAAACGAACTATAATTTGCAATGTAAAAATACTAAATAATTCAAGAATAAAAAAAAATGCAGAGGTACATACAATATTTATACATTTATATATTTTCAGAACATCAAAGTTTGAGCCTTATAATAATAATATTATTATTTATTATTATATAAAACCAAATTAACTAAAATATTAATATAATATGGTAAGATATTAGTTATTATGTACACCAATATATGCAATTCGATTTTTAATAATGATGATGAATAATTATCAATTTATTTACTATTTACTATATTATTTTTAATTTATTAACTATTTACTATTACTATTAATTTATTAACTCAATTAACGGTCATGCACGTTATGTCAGGCGACCATAATTATTATGCTATTGTCATCAAATATCAATACATCACGAAATTATGAATCGTCTAAAATGTGTAATCATCAGTGTTCATCAACGTAAGTTCATGCACTTGCATATCAATCTTGTGGCTAAGTTAAATTAAATGCTATTTAACATAGAAGGTCGCTTCACGGTGTCAGGATTGAATATATTTAATTAAATTTTGTATGTGCTTGCATAATTAGAGGTTTTCGGTATATTCGGCATATTTTGGATTTGTTCACATTTAAAATTCTTCAAGTTATTTTTAATATACGTCTAACATATTAAACATAAGCCGTTAGGTACTAATAGTGTTCGATCCATTAGGTCTAATAATAAACGATTATTAACAAACGCGCGAACAAATAAAATGTATTTACAAGTAAGAAATAATAAAATAGGATGCAATTAGGTTTTGTTAATAAATGAAGAAAATTAATTAAAATAGTACTTATGTGATTTTCTGCAAATTTAAGTGCATATAATATGAGGTAAACATTTTTTCATTACATACATTTAAATCACAAATTGTAAATATCTGTAAATAATTTACGTTATTTCTATTTACATTTATTACAATTGAAGGCTAATAACCTTAAGATGTTGAAGCCTTTATCTTAAATAAAAAAAAATAAAAAAAATATGAGGATTTTCAGGAGCATAATATTATGGTTGCTTATATATTCAAGCGTTGAACTTACGAGTCCTGGTAATCATCATTATACAATTTTAATGAAGAATTAGACCAAATAAGGTTTGTGGGTAGGAAAATATTTTTTTTTTAATAAATACGTTCTTCGCATTTTCCCTTCTTTTTACATATTTTACTTTTTGGCAAGTGGATTCAAAAAAACGAAAACCTTGACCTGTAACCGACAATCTCCCTCTATATTATGAATTCTTCATCAGATATAGGTGCATTGTACATTTTTCTGGCACACTCACTGTGAACTGCCAGCTTCTAACGTGTCATTTTTCTCAAAAAAATTCGATATATTTTGTCCGAGACCAATACAAATGTAATATTATTTTTTCAACACGCCAAGTTTTAATATAATGTCATACACATATTATTCTGTACCACTACCTTGGTTCAGGGGCGGACACATGAATTTCTCATGGTGGCGCGGGGAATTCTTATAAATCATGACAAAATAACCAATGGGGCAAAATATATTTTTCATTTTTGTCTATGGTATAAAAACAAATATCAACATAATATTTTCATAGTTATCGAAATTCTTATACCTACACAGACACACAATTTAGGTAGCTAACTCTATATTTTTATGATTACTGTTTTATTTATGTGACTTTTAGAATGGGTTGAAATAGTAATTTTGGGTTAAAACATTGTTAAAATAGTTTGTAATTTTAGACATTTTAATACTTAATTTAGATTTACCACGGATAGTTTATAAAGCTAGAATACAATTAGGTAAGGATCTATCTATTTGACAAAAATCAAAAAACAAAAATGATAATCAGACTTCAGAAATAAGCTTACGACAATATAAAATATTATTAAACATTAATTAGAAAACTTTTTCATGTCATATTTAAATATTGAATATTATCATAGAGTACGTTCATCAAAGACAGCGGCTCTAAAAAAAAAAGTTGTTAAAAAAATGTATTTACCTACTTCTTGCATATTAATATTTAATGCCCAACGGCCAACAGTGGTATATTTTTGGGGATATCGAGTGCCCAAACGTTTTATGGATTTTGAGTACCGAATGCCCAATCGTGCTGCACTGGTTAGAGGTTACCTACTATAGATTTATATCAAGGTTTAGTATCTAGCAATTTTTCGAGTAAAAGTGATGTTTATTACAATTGATTTAAAAATAGTATCTATCAAATTAAAATTAAAAATGTTTTTGACACTTTTGATTTGAATGGTTTTTAAAATTACTACACTATTTTAAACAAATATAATATATCTTATACTTAAGTCAGTGAAGTAGAAAGGACTTAATATGGAGGGGGGTACCATAATAATTACATATTATAAACTTTCCATGTTGTAACCCCCCTCCACCCTTGTGACTACGGTCATAGCTATAGTCTATAATAATAGTAAGTTACATAGATAATATTATTATGCTATAATTTAATTTCTGTTTCTCGATAAAAAAAAATGTTTTATATAGATTGACCATTGATACAAAATACTCTTTACGTGATCCACGTACTTTATCTACATCTTTACGAGTCCAATAAATATTTTTTCCATTTTAAATTTGTCGAGTTAAATGTATGGTCTGTGAACTATTAATTTTCAACATAACGATCTTGTGTTCACTTAACTTGAGTTAATTATTTTCATTACAACCAAATACCAATGACAATACAGTGAAAGTTACATGATATAACAAACATCTATTCAACAGAATTTACTGAAGAAATACTTTCGAGAACCAAATTTATTCAATTCTATTTAACGAAATTCTCTAAAATAAGTTTTTTTTTTTTGTTGCTTATATGACTTTTTAATGTGGGCAGTTCACTATAGGGCGAGTGTTGTACCTTAGGTACCATTTTTATAAAAACAATTCTATAGTACCTTAAATTTTTAATATTAAATGTTCACTTTTACTATTCATATAGACAATATACATAAGTATATGGTAATTTTTTTAAAGCCACAATATCAATTATTTTATAAATTAAAATTTGTTTTTTAATAACACAAAAAATGGTCAAAGGTACAACATATATTTTACCTTGGTATTCAGGGTATTGGACCTTGGTTTGCATTGAAATATGCATACTTCATTTCAAAAATAATTTTATCTTATATATTTGATTAGTTATAAATATCTAGTTATTATTTATATCAATTATTATAGTTGATAAATATATTTATTATTATTTATAGGTAACTACCTATAACAATACACAATAATTAGAAAAGTAGATAATAAATAAACTTCAGTCTCGTGTATACTCTTATAATACCTCGTTTGCTTCTAGGTATTTTAACTGTATGAATCTACAAGCAATTAAATAATAATTCGTAATGAAACATACATTTATAAACAATTAATAGATGGTCCAAAGTAAAATTTTTTTTTTGGTCCAGGGTACATTCGAGTTCTATTTTGAATAATTGTTCTTTTGGGCATTTTGTACATTATATTGTAACAAAGGACCACACCATTCAATTAAACATAATATTTAACATAGGTTAACATTTACCTTATTAATTTGAGTTGAAAAATTAGAAGATAACAAATTGTGTTTTAAAATTCAAAAATTGTTTTTTTTGTGATAAGAAAATGGTACTGTTTATCAAAAAAATACGCGCATTTTTCTTATCAATATCTAAATTATTTATTGTAGTAGGACTAATGACGTAAATTTCATACATGAGATTTTGTTTTTCCCCATTATTTTATAAAATATTTACATTAGTCCAAGGTACAACACTCTCCCTATATAAGCTAAATATAGCAGTGGGATAACTGATAACAACAAACAAATTATATTTATTTATTCTATTTAAAAAAAATCTTTATAATACTATTTTTTTTTTGCTGCCAACGAGACTTTGTTATATAGAAGCATAAACTGTATGTATCAATTATTGCCATACGAAGAAAAAAAACAGTATAAGGTACCGTGTTTTTATAGATTTTCTCAATAACCGATAATAACAAGAAAGTTATATTTATTTAATTCTATTAATTCTCTATAATACCATTTTTTTTTCGCCCATGAGACTTCGTAATATGGTAGTTTCACAGTACATATTTCTCACCGAGAGTTTATAAATTTTCTCGATAACTGATAACAAAAAAAATAAAGAAATAAATTTAATTATATTTAACAAAATTCTCTAGAACTATACGATTTTTTTTTGTTGCCCATGAGACTTTGTAGAATAGAAATTTCACTATATATTATATAATTCCAGGATTGTATACATTTTCTCGATAGCTGATAGCAAAAAAAAAATAATGTTCCCTTGAGGGGATTATTCTCCCCTTGTGTACGGGTTTAAACTTAAAAACAATCGCTGGTACGTTATATTCTTGCAGTACACCCTTTCGTCTCTCCTTATGTAGACCACGAGATAAAATTCAGTCAGCTTATTTTATTATGTACAGCGGCGTTCGATCGGCTTGGCATGAAGACATCGCGAGCTTAGAGCTTTTTATTTTCTGGCCGCCTATCCGTGCTGTCGACGTTCGGTTTTCGTGGTTTACTTTGGCTTACGCGTTTGTCAATAACAATCGTTTTCGTTTTTTTTAACAGACGCGATAAAAGACGTATCTCGTCGGAGTTTTTTATAGATACTAAAATGCTGCTTTGGGCTATTGCGATGGTTATTATATTTTATAATATCAAGTCCACATACATATCGGATATTATATTTAATGTTGGGCCCGTTGGGACCATGAACTAGTTAGATAATTGTCTATAGTCAACTTAATATTTAACTAGTTCATTTAAATAACTTAGATTTGTAAAGTTGATTTGAATTATTATACCTACTAATATTGTTAAGTAGATATCATGTTACATAATAGTATATGTATATAACACACTGTGCATACATTTAAAATTAAATCTAATTATTTGTATTTAATCTCACTGTACATGTTTTTTATTTTACTAAAAAATATTTACAATCTATACAGTACAAAAAGTATAATGAGTAAATTTGATAATTAATGGTTGATGACAGAAGCATGATGGTTAGCATTTTATGGGCAAGTACACAGCAGTGCCACCCAACATCAGTTAAAACCCAAAAATGTAAGCATAGAATACCTCTTGGTCGTTAACATATTATTTTCACTTAGTTAGAACTTTTTTTGTTCAGAGATAAATTTATTATTTCCCAGGAGATAAAATTTAGTTAAACGTAAGATAGTATGATGTTAAGTTAAGTTAATATGCATCAATAACAAAAAGTTAAAAGTTAATTTAACTATATGTTAACTCAGTTTAGTTAAGAGTTAATACACACTTTTTGTTAATTTTTTGTCGAGTTAAAAAAAAAAATTTGTTTATACAATGCTAGCGTACTTAATTTTTTTCCAACCCAAAACTACACTATAGACTATAGTGTTTATACTTCATAACTGTTTCCATATAATTTGGATTCGAATGATTTAAATTTTTATAAACAAAATAAATTAACTTCACTTATTTCTTAAAATGAAAAATTAATTCGTTAATTTCACGTTAACTAAAAAGAAATTTAGTAAATGAACAGTTAAGTTAATGAAAAGTCAAAATTAAATAGTTAAGATAAAATTAAATTAACTTTTTGACCCGTTAATGCCCAGCTTTGCGTAATTAAGACAATAGCTATCACATTAGATATAATCTAACAGTAAATTAAAAACCAACTACGATAGCGAGTTTGTGGCGATCGATGATGTGATTATGTGTCAGTGGTGACTGCTTAAAAATAAGATAAAAAACAAAAATATGAACGGCGAAACCATTACCAATATCTAGGGTTCTGAAATTTCACGAAACTTTCATGAAATATTTCATATCAATGAAAATTAAAAAAACAATTTTTAATTTAAAGCTATAGTAGAAAGTACAGTAAACATCTCTATTTTTTTAAGTGTTCATTGAAAATATCATAGAAATATTTCATACTCATAACCCTAATTATATCACATCATATCACACCAGTTTCCCAATTCCCCTTTCCCACCACATCCGGAAGAATGGGGCATCGTTTCAAATTTATTTCACTTATTTGTATAATGTATTTGTATGTTTATTAGATTGACCCGCCTAAAAAGGCTTTGACGCACGCGACCCACAACTAGTCGTCTATTCGAAGAATACTTAAATAGTATATAAAAAAAAAAAAAATTTTGACAAATATTATATTATTTTTTATAGATATTATGATATTCAGATTTGTAAGATAAATATTATATTTCAATATAATAAAACCCAAATTATTTGTCCGTATTCCGAGTGGGTATTGAGCGTCTTTAGACTCATTAGTCATTGTCTCCTTTGACGCTTCGCAACTGCAAAATGGTTAGTTACTATTTGAAAAATGTAAAAGTTATTTACCTAATCAATTTTTGCGATTTTCTAACGCCCGCAAATATTTTAACTTTTGGAACTGTTTAGAGAACCTAACTAGATTATTCCATTTCTTTTAAATTTTAAACTAGGTACCTACCATGACTATGTGTTTTTTATGTTTAAAACATAGACATATTAACCATAACAGAAATTTTATGTCGTGATTACTTCTTAAATATACCACTGAAGCAGCGAACGTAAGTGAAATGCTAACAAATGTTTCTATAGAAAAGGATCTAAATGCTTGATTCCAATATAAACGATTTTTAAGTATAAAATATATAGTAGGTTGGTACTTATATTTCCACCGTAACGGACACAGTTTTATCACGACTTGTAAAGTTATTCAATGCAACTCACTAGTTTGAGTCCACATTTATAATTGTAATATTTTTATCCGGCAAAATCCGAATAAGATTATATTATGTATCATTAAATCCTCCGATGAATTCGCTCAACAATCAAGCACTGCAGATTAAACGGAACAAATAATTATATAGCTTTTAATCATTAAACACTTTTCTCGGGGAAGACAGAACTAGTAAATTATCGCGGAAATGATGAATCGCATATAAAATAATATGTCTGCAATGTTCAGTATCGGTAGATCCGTTGCTTGAGTTTTCGCTGATCCGCGTTTCAAGACAACGAACTGGATTAAATGTGAAACTTCCATAATATTATTATCATGCAATTTCGTTTAACGAAATTTTCTGCTCGATGAATTAATATCGTTAAGGACCGTAATGAAATTGTAACCAAATTTTTTATGTGATTCTGTTCGACGAATTTCTCTGCGGGGCAAATTTCTTTTTTGTCGGGCTTCATAATAATATGAAAGTTTCACTGTATTACCGCGTTTAGCCACAGTTTCGGATGGTGGCACGAGAAATCTAATTATAATATTCATTTACTGAGTACACATTATTTACCAGCGAATTTCCGTGTATGTATATAACACGACGTGTCAAAACTCGTGTTATTTTGCGTAAAATATATTATTAACTACAAATAATACCATGACGTGTGCTCCGCAGCGTATATTGTTTTAAAATGTTTTAAAGTTTTTAAAAGTTCTTTCACTGACGTTCAGCGGTGACACGCTAGTGGTTTTATTTTAAACGTAATTAATATTTTCGAATAAGATACTTCCAACGATTAAAAAAAATATTGATATACTTACTGCTTTGCGATAACGTTGCCGAAAGGAAGATTTATTTTGTGCATTTAACATTACAGTATTTATAATAGGTACTGCACTTTGGTATGTTTTTTATTTCTGCGTATGTCGTTCGAAGAAGATTTCAAGTCTTAAACCTAAAATATTATACAACTGTGATACGAGTTGTGTTAGTTATTTATATACATATTATTATGTGAAAGGCTGGACATTGCTCAGTGAATTGCATGACGTAGTCTTGTGCACACAAATCGGCGCAGGACGTATATATAGATGGTATTTGTTATTACTTTGAATTTGAAAGCAATGATTGATCGTCATTTCAGAAAAAATAATCCTGATAGGAGATCGGTTTATTTATAGCGCACTCAAAGTCTCAAACTTTAAGTGCTTTTAAAAAAGATATTACTTACTTCTCGAAATATTTTAAATGTATAAGTAAAGGCATAGTAGTAGGCAGGGTTAGTTGAATCAATTTAAATTATTAAGAATTAAAGTATATCCAAAACTACAAAATATACTTTTTTTAAATGAAACAAAACATTATAGTCAAAGTTGGTAAAATTATTATTGTTAAATACAATTTTAATAATATTAAAAAAATCTATAATTTTAGACATAATATAATATATACAACCATCATAGTATAATTTCCGTGTACAAATTCAAAATAAGTTGTTAGTTTGTTACTTAAATTTAAAAACAATAGTACTACTTTAAATAATAAAGTTGTACACCTACTGTTCATGAAATTATTATTAAATGTCGTACCACAAGCAAAACTTTTATCGTTTAAAAAAAAAGTTGCAAAAGTATTGTATTTTAATTAAAATGTTATGCATGTCATGGTGTATATTATAATATTATAGTAGTTAACCTTGTCTCAAAGTCTTGGGTATTACATGCATAAATACCGTTAGGCTTATAACAAAAAAGAATGCATAATAAGTTTCCTAAAATGTAGTGATGCATTTTGTATGAACTTTTATATTTTCTCGTCACACTTTCCCCACCTGACTGACTACAGCGTTATTTTTTATATTTTTTTATCTTCTTTCGCCCGCTAACGAAAATATTTGTTTTGCACCAAACTCGGAGACAACAACACCCTCTCCGATTGGCCACGTGCGCCGTAATCGAATACAATATAATATACACCACCATCAATCGTTCGGCCGCCAAATCAAAATTGTTAATATTTACCGCAGTCGTCTATAAATATAGGAAGGGTATTAAACATTACACCCGTATGCCATAATACACTGTGCAATGTTCAAAGTGTATAATACGCACGTGCTGGGCCGGATAAAAGGGGAGGCCAGATTATATATGAATGTGGCCAGGGGCGTGAAAATTATAAAACCTAAACCAGCAACGTTTTAAAAATCGGAAAAATTAATATTCGTTTTCACTATTACCCTGTTCTTCTGATAAAATTGCAGTACATTGCGAGTACAATAATATATTGTCATCGAGTCGTTAAATTTTTATTGTTTTTACATTGACCGTTTCGCGTCAAAATGCAGCAAATATGCATATTATTACAATAAATAAACCAAATTAGGTTAACAAGTAAAAAAAATACCTAATAACATTGTTACAAATATTCAAATTTAATTTTGGTTTATAAGTTACACAATATAATATTTTATCGCGTATGATTATTTGTGTAAAACACTAAATAAGTTATTGTAAAATATATTAACATTTTGTTTTTATTATTAAAAATGATAAAATACAGTTCTGTAAGCTGGTTTGCCATTATTATATTGATAATAATATATGTATAGCCATTTGAACAGCTTTTGACTAATCAATAACCGTTTGTTAATAATATCTACCCATGGACATTGTATGAGTACCTACCAAGTGATTATTTAGTATATGTATGAATGGATAATTTGATTTTAATTTATATAAATACGTTTTGAATATTTTTAATGGCAATAAGTACGTACATGATTGCATGTATAATATGTAATCTTTTAATGCTTTTTACGACAGGCCCTAACAATAATATTCTCACCGACACAGCACATCGATTAAGCCTGAAGGTTCACACGTCACAGTAAACAACGTGTTTAAATTTCTTAAAAAAATATCTTCCGTTTGATGACATGGTCTGAACATTTTTCTTTTAATTTCTGACTGTCGACGCGCTAAAAAAAAGTACCTATAATTTCTGTTTTTTTTTTGGTTCCAAATCTGTAATTGTTTTTTCTAAAATAATTTAAGTTGAGATTTTTGTCCGACTCTTGTTTTATCGATGTCAATCGAAAAATAAATGGAATTCGAGAGAAAGGGCGTCTCGTGTACGAATTTGAGACTTTTGCTCGTATAAATCGTTACGAATCGGCTACTAAAATCTTAGTACGGTCGGAAAGTCGTTTAATTCAAGAAGATACCTGTACGGTTGGCACTGTGTTAACGGCCCAGTGTTTCGCTCACACAAAGCACACGGACGGACAATAAAGTTGATTACCAGTGAAATTGAAAAGTTAAGTTTCCAATCGAATTCTTTTTTGAAACGATATACATGTTACGGCACAAATGAAAAAATAGTAAATGTAATTCACGACCGGGTATCGTAGGTATATACAATGTCCTAGTTTTTCAAGCCACGTGAATAATAGTTATATACATAGACCGACAATATTGTATACAATGTCCAGTAGGTGCTGAATGTACCAAGTGAAAAAACATATAATATTAAATTTTGATTTTTGGGATTTATTGAAGTTAATTGACATTTAAAATGTAAATCAAATAATTGATTATTATTTAAAAAAAAAAAAATGTTGCTTAAAATAAAACAAAAAATTGAAATGAATATTGAAATATTATATTTATATTTAACCGCCCATTTATTATTAAATGTTCTACCATTATGGTATTTAGAGTTTACATAAAATTCTAGCAGCTTAACACTTGCATCACTCTGTTTCATATTTTTGGACACAAGTGCTGCAGCTAGCATAACCTCAGCCTCCTAGATTCTAATACACATTATAGCTACAAGCCTATAAATAACAGCCCAACTTCTGTTAGTGACAACTGGATTTCGGCAGATACATCATCAATACTAAAAGACTTCTACTTGCAAATTTATTTTTACTGTAATATAAATATATAATGATGCTGTTTACCTTTGGTCGAGCCTAATTTTCAGTTTTGAACTTATAAACTTTAAAGCCCACTCCAGTTTTATAATTGTATACACTAACTAGAACATAATATAGAAAATACATATTAAACAAATCGCTTTGCCCAAAAATTGCGTTCATTGTGTAATACCGTAAAAAGTGGAAAAAAATGACATAATAAAAACGAATATGATACATAATGTGTTTTTAAATCAAAGTGTAATGGTAGAAGCTGGTTAGTGATTTTTTACGAGATTATATGATATTATACGACACTATATCTTATTCTCGAATTTTGCGATGAAGTTTTAGGATCGTAGATCAGAGAATCGATCGGGACGATTTCATATAATATTTAAATTAAAGCAGTATTACTGTATTTTCGAAATTAGTTGATTGAGTAATATAATTTGTCACATATACGGTTAGGTTAGGTTATACACTCTTTATTGTCAGTCGCCGAATCGGATGCTGTATCAGTTACCTATTTAAAGTTGACCAGTATGATATTATATGGGTAATATTTCAATTAAAGCAGTATTAGCATATTTATACTATTCATTTGTTATTAAATATATATATTGAATAGTAAGACGCTCTAAAGTTGATATTTTAAATCTTATAACTGATGGTATATGGAAACGGATATTTATTACAATTGTATACTAACTTATCTTATTACTAAGATCGATTTTTATATATAATATAAAACTATAATAATCTGCTCACCCCATCCCCCACCATCAGTACAAGTCTTCGATATTCTCGATACAGTCAAAAAATTACTTAGTTAGAAAGCGTCATATACCTGATCGGTGCCGTGTTGTTAAATGTGAGTTTTACGCGTGTATTATTGTATTTTTGCCATTAAAAAAAAAGGGAAATCCTTGGGGAAACGTGATGCAATCCATCAATCGTCCCCCCCAAACTATGGCACCACGTCATACGACATCATAATATATATTATTTTTATAATATTACACCCATCATTATAATAATATACATAAGGGCAATAATAATAAAAGCACTCGCTACACTCTCTATTGTTTATACGTACGCTAAAAAACATTAAATTATCATCATATAATTGTACGGCAAAAAAAGAATTATTGATGGCTGTGGCTGCGACGTTGAGATGTCAATTTCCGTAAAGAATTTCGTTTGTAATTTCGTAAATTGCTTAGCCGCTATACGGTGATAATATTGCTGCCGAATTCCGGCTTAAGCTTAAATCATTAAATATTGTTGTGGATTCTGATTTCGGTTTCGGTTATTAAAATTACAGAGTAAAGGGTTACGGTTTTAGTTTTGGTGATTACCGGTATACTTAATAGGTACAAATTGGTTTTTAAAGCGGAAATAAAATAATTAATACGATTTAATACTATCTAAGAGATAAAAGCAAAATAAATAATAATATAATTATTAACATTGAAGACGCCATAACTGCAATTTGTTCTAAAAACCATGACACAGTGCTAATTAATACTAACTTAAAACTTGTTTTTAAATATTAGAATATTTTTTTTTTTCAAAATAATAATATACTAAGGGATAAAATCAATTAAATTAAATTCGATTATAACACATTACAACCGGATTACTGTATTATATTGGTATTCGTATTAATTTTGGTGTTTACCTTAACCCTGTCTTTGAAAAAATTAAAACAAAATGGTTCCGGTAAAGTTCCTATTTGTCAGAATTTTCCAACCCTTGTGTTTTCTGCAGCGCTTAAGTAAGTTTTTTCTATTTCGCTATACAACAGGTATTGCTTTTTTCAAACCCATGTTTTACGTAAAGCATTATAATGGTTTTTGGGCACAAGACAAGAAATATGAATTTATCGCATCAATTTTAAGTGCAAATTACAAATGTATTGCAACACATTTTCGTGTGTTAATAGAAAATTACCTAACCTTGCGGCGAAGAACGTGGAGTGAAAGATGTGATGACATCACATAAATATATTATGTTGATGACGATATTCACTCTTCACACACTTCTATGAAAGTTACAATTTTTGTCATTATTTTTGTTGACATCGAGTACAGAAAAGTGACAATGATATCAACTGGATAAATGGTCTCTTAAAATAATTAGAATAAAAATTATTCTAATAGCCAGACGACAAACAAATCAATATCTAATGTAATTTATTAATTTTATATACCTATCATTGTATTGTTTATTATAGTTGTCGGTCAACATAGTTTATTAGGGGCAATTGCCTAAACAATTTTAGGTGGTTGGGTTAGTTTAGTAAAAATATATTCATATTTAGCTATTATTATTAAATATATCGGTTGGTAATATGTTGATTTTAATTCAGAGTGATAAATTAAAATTATACATTATAGGTATATACTCTAGTATTCAGCACATAAGTAACAAAACGCAATCTGTGTTATTGTATATATAATTGGAAAACTGGGAAGATAATATTACCTATATTGTATATTTGTATGCTGCTTAGGATATTTACCATTGAAAGACTGAAGTTATAGGTAACACCAATGCTATATAATATATCTAATAAAAATAATATTAATATTAATTTAATAGTATTAGAAAAATACACATTGGCAGGTATTAATTTTATGTGTGGGTGGGTGGGTAGCTTTTACATTCACCCTTTTGGATAAAAATATGTTCGTGACGCCACTGAACTAGTTACTCATTTAGCGTGACGAATCATGCAAAAAAATCTCGCAAATTGTCTTGGTAGACCCTTATAGTCATGAAACATTATCATATTATATTGTTAGGTATTATTAATTACGACGTACTCGCAATGAAAGAACTGTGTGCGGCCGGCTACGTGACAACAATCTAACGAAACACCTGCAGACTAATACAATATTGTTGTGTTATTGCGTACCTACGTTAGCCAGCACGAACCAAGTGCAAACTCGAGGGGTGAAAATATCTTTTTCGGAAGTAATTTTACCATATATATTACGCGTAGAATCCGAATTGACCACCATACACAAAAAATAGTTGGGGAAAGGTATAAAAAAAATAAGGCGTGGTTATGCGTCGGTTATTGTATTTGCAGCAGTCCCCTTCTTTTACAGTACCTACAACAGCGAGGGCAGAAATTTTTGTTTGAACATATTTTATGTATACATCAAACAAAACGGGTTTTTTTTTAATTTCTCAAATATTTCTTGAGAAGAATTAATACTATTGAAAACCACCAAAATATCTCGAAAAAATAGGTATCAATGTATTTATTGTTCAAATTTTAAAGGACGTGTATCACTTATTATTGTAATTTTCATCACAAAATTATTTAATTTTTTTTAGTTTATTTTTAAGCGATGAGACCGGCAACGAAATACATTTTTATATTTCATTGACCAGCTACAGGTACAATTTTTTTGAAATTTCTCAGAGGCTTTAAATACAAATCCGTAAGTAAATCAATTCATTAGGTACTATATCGGTCTTCAAAAAACTAGTACAGTACAAATTGTGTACATTCAGTAGTGAACTCTAATTCCCACTTCCCAGTAAATTTTGTATTTCGGTACTCCACGGTTAAATTGGTCAAACTCCTGGAAAACTCGTCCGGTATCTCTCTCAAAAAAAAATTTACATACATATTTTATCATAAGGCTTACGCCTGAATCCAATAGGGTGTCTCAGATCACTCAAGTTAACCCCGGTTTGGACATGCGCACATTATATGTCTCAGGAACTCGGTTATCCAGGCCGTTGTGAGTGCAAAGAGGGTGAGGATGGGGTTGATTTGAGGCACATAAGCCGGGTAAAGGTTAACTAGCTTACCCCGAGTGATTTGCTCATACGATCTCGTGCCAGAATCCATGGACTCTATTGCACACAGTTATAACATAATTGTATACAGTGCCTGCCTAACATAGGTAACATAAGTAGGTACTAATGGTACTATGTGAAACGGATACTCAAATTGTATCCCATATATGACAGTATTGTTATAAATTTTCGATAAATGTTTGTGTCTATTTCGAAGTTATAGGTTTTTTACCAAACTAGACCTATATTATGCCAATCGTTCTGGCTATCCTAGTCATCGGATATTCGAATAAAACTTCTCTGAACTCGTCATAAAGTTTACTTGAAATAATTTTTCCACTTTTAGATTCTGAACGGAGCGATAAATGTATATTGATTTTACAATGATGTGTGTTTTTTTTTATTTTTTTTTTTTAGTGTTTTTCATCACCGTTTAGGGTAGTAAAACTACTTCGATTTTCTTCAACAGTATTTTGTTCGATGGAAAAGTGAATCTGGTTGATGCATACGGGAGGTAAAATTTTAAAATTCTCAATAGTTTTCAAAAGCGCATGGAAAAACAAAATAAAAATTAAGGAAAAACGAGAATTTTTACGCAAAATTGGTTTTTGACTAAATCGATTTTGGTTTTTGGTGTAACTCTAAAACAAATGACCGTAAATACATGAAATGTTAACTGAATATTTATATTAGTATTTTCCATGCATGATACAATTTTCAAAATATTTTGATTTGTTTTGAGTGGTTTACGGACATTTTAAGTTTCCAATTTTTAGTTTTTTTTCTCTATTAATGTTAATTAAAATGTATTCGTCAGTTAAAAATGCCACCAAGACGGTGAATCAGTCTATGCGATATCACTAAGTATTTGATGATATTACTGTGATTAAAGTAACTTATTAAGGATTAGTACAAGAAGGAAGTGGCGTATATAGAGGGGAGGCCCCCTAGGCCAGAGCCCATAGTGAAATTGCAGGTTCAATTGAAGCATTGCATGTATATCTACATTGTTTACAGTTTTTTACCATAATTAATTTAGCCAGTTGATTAAAACGGTTATTTGAGGAATCAAAAAATTCATTTTGTATTTTTAATTTGTTTGAATACACAAATGAAAAAAAAACCACACATCATTGTCGAATCAAATACATTTATCGCTCCGCTCAGAATCTAAAATGTAAGAGATTCGTATTCAAGTAAATCGTATGACGAATTAAAATAAACTTTCAGATTTTTTGTTGAATAAAATAGGTTAGTTAATACGATTGCAAAAAATAGATCATTTTGACGAAAAAAAAACCAAAATATTTCATTTTCATGTAGTATCTATGTTATTAACATGTGCGTGAAAGGGATTCGATACTGACTTTTTTTAAGGAGTTTAATACATGGAATGTTCTATGTGTTTGCGTGTGGATTGTGTACATTTTGGCGCAGTAAGTGATCATTAGTGTGTGGTGTACAAATAGCAGATCGATCCCGCACGTACACGCACATGTCAATATCGCACTACACGAATATTAATTATTTTGCTTTTTGGCAAAAAGTATCACCTTTTTCCAATCGTATTCACTAACCTATATTTTTTCAATAACATTTATGATTACATATTTTAAACAAATTTGTCATGAAATTTACTCGCAAACAAATTTTTACATTTCTTAGCTATTTTTTTTCGTTTCGATATTATTGCAATTTAAAACTCTTAACATTCAAAATGTAATTGCCTAATACTGAAATGTTTTAAGAATTTAATTTTAAAGAAGTAGAAAAGTTGTTTTAAATAAACTGCTTGTTGAATTCAAATATGAATTAAGAAATTTTATCAGATGATTAGGATAGTTGGTACAAATGGCATAATACAGGTCTATTTTGGTATAAAACACTGATGGGATCGAATCCCCTTAATGTAATTTGTCGTTTCCGCTGTACAAGTTGTAACTTTATGGTTACTGCCGCAGTGAAGCCCTGGTTCATAGCATGCGGGCCGCAAACCGATGACCCGGAAAACACCATATTGTCAAAGTAGGTCGCTGGATTTGTTTTATTAAAAAATATGTGGAAGGGAATTAAATAAAACAAATAAAATGGTTAATTTCGGATAACTAGGGGAGGCTTATTATTGTTTCTAGAAAAAACCAACTGGCGTTGAACTCCAACAAAAATAAAAATTAATACAAAAACAACGTAATAAATAACATATATATATATATATTATATAGGTACATAAAATAAGCTCAAAGAGGGCCGTCGATCCTGTGAACTCGATTGGACAGTATTATCAAAAAGTGTGTACACACTACACACATGTCATATATTGTACCAATGTTGGCCAAGGCGTATGAATAAACAATAACATATTGTAACCAGTGCAGCTAGTCTTGGCACTCGACAGCCGTTAAACAATTGAAAAAAAGGGGTGCTTCGAAAATTATATTATTATATTGATAATAATTGGCACAGCATTTGACGAATGGTTGAAATTCGTCGAGGTTGTTACCGAGTTTACCCACGCACATATCGAACACAATACCCGGTTCGTACATATTGGTATGGGGACTAAATACACGACGTTACATACAATGTATTCATAAAAACGTTTTTTTACGACAGTTATATAAAATTAAATTATTCATTATTATTCATTATTATGAATATATTATAATAGTATCATAGAACCAAGTACACATAATATCGTTCTATTTTTCCATTTGTATAATAAGCGCGGTGGTAGGCATGGTTGCCATTTATTATCATCCCACGTTTCGAAAACCCTGGCCTGTTCAATAAAAACGATAACATATTACATAGATTTTAAACAGCCAAGTCGAAATCACAGAAGCTTATACGAATCACGCACACGATAGTCATGTGCGATTAATGTTACATATATATATATATATATATATATTATGTATGATATCCGTAAAAAAGCGGATGCACCGAGCTGTGCAGCTATAGCTATGAAACGAGAGTAAATTTAATAACCGGACGTATTCGGCATACATACCCACCGAAATTCTGCGTACGATAAATCCAATTAATCCGCGAATGCATTGCACTCGTTTAAATTGTTGATGATTAAGTTGATCGACCCGATCAGAACCGAACAGATTATCGGTGGCATAAAAAAATACGATAATTTGTGTAAGATAAAGCGAGAACATTTACTGTCGACAAAATTTTATTTTGTCCGGTTCACCAAGGATTATGTTATAAATAAATAAAACGGTGTGGTAGCGGGCTTACCTATGTACCCACAGACATACAAGCTGATTCTTTTATCATGAAACAATCATTATTTAAAAAAAGTATTACTGTTTTTGAAAATATTTTTCTAATAATTTCATGTTGTTAAAAAACGACGTTTTTACTAAAAACTCATATTTTTAAATATTTTTTTGAGTTTTTTACTTTTTTGAAAGACAACATTGAGTTTTAATTTCATATTCCAAAACAGAATATTTTTCTAAGTATTTTGATTCATAAAAATCTAATTTATGACGAGTAGTTTATGAGTATAAGTATTTAAAGTTTAGACAAGCGGAGTAGTGGACATATATTTTGCGGGGAATTCCCGTTCCACTCCACTCCGTCCATCTAATTAATGTTGTCATTCAAAAAAGTAAAACACTTAAAAACTATAAGGATAAAAATATTTAAAAATATGATTTTTTAATAAAAAAATAGTATTTTTAGCAACTTGAAACTATGTATAAAAATATTTCCAAAAAAATTAATAATTTTTGAAATAATAAGTGTTTCATATGATATAAAAAAGCACTCTGTATTTGGAAGTTATTTTTCTATTCTAACTAATTAAATACTACCTATAGGCATGTATTATGGTATACATTTTATATAATATATAATAAGTAAGCTATAACTTATAACTACGGTGGTATAATTTATTAGAAGCAGAAAATTAATTTTAAATATTTATTCATCTGTACATATTGTTATTACTAAAACAATTTTCACTCATTTTAAAATATTGATACATTAATATTAATTATTATAATTGTCAAATTATCATAGCCATATTTATAAATAATTATCCTTAGAAAATAAAGTTTAATTAATTTAAAAACTATTAATACAAAATTTAAAAAAAGCTCATCCTCTTAAAAATGTATATGAAAAAATGGTAACTCTAAGAATACTCTTTAAATGTTATAAAAAATTTAAATATTTTAAAATATGGTCTAAAAAAAATTTTCAAATCACAAAATCAGAATTAGAATAAATTAGTTTTTAAATCAAAAAATGTCGGCAAATTTGATAAATGTGTTAAATTTGACTACGAAAAACGATTCTAGGCGGATTCGGTCTGTCAGCCTATATTGCAAATATCTATCATATGTTTTTTCATATTAAAATGTATTAAAGTAATTGATTTTATTATTAATATGACAGTAAGTTGATTTAATTTTTGTCGAAAACATTGCAGTTATTTTACTATCATTAATATTTTTTTGTTAAAATAGTACACATTTATATAATTTATTACTGTTACTTATTAATTATTGAGTCAATATCACGTTACCGTGGAACGGTGTGAATAGTTTATGGTATAATTAATAAGCTATAGCTTGGATATAGTAAAATTGAAATTGTTTTATTTTATTTTGTAAATTCAAACAATTATTTTTGAATAAATAATGAAATTGTTGTTAGGATCACAGGGTGGTCAGTAAATGGTAAACAATAATTATTATTACTACCAGTAGGTAAATAGTTAATGGACTTGAGGCATTTTTTATATTTGAGATAGGTAATTATATTTACCTACATAAATAAAAATATTTTTGATACCTTATCAAATGCCACACTTCACGATAGTCGAAATTATCTAATTTCTGTATTTATCCTACGTTACATATTATCTTATAGCTGGTTTTAAACTTCTAAACACGAATGTGTTCAATCTAGTAGAATTTAGACCGTATAGCCCAACACTTTTTGGTCCACAATCCTCATACAACCATACTTAAAAGTTAAATAGATTCGTAGGAATTAAATGACAATACATGTATCAAACAAAAACGAATGTTATCTATATAGGATTAAAGGAATCATGTTGGGAGTGGGCAAGCGGGTTACAGTTCATTACGCCCAACGACACCATTATTTTTAGAGATCACCTCTAGTCTGAAACTACTAGGGTAAGATCTGGGGACTATAATTGTACGTAATACGAGACGTTGAACTTGAGAGTGCAGTACCCGTGAAATTAGAAAAACAACCTATAGCAGGTAGAAAGATTCTTTAAACATATACCTAGTCACAGTTTGGAGTTAAATTTAATTAAATATTTTTAATTTTATCCGTAAAGCATTGATGGTTATCGATCGTCGACATAATAGAAATGAAAAATTGAATTTGCTGATTTACTGCCTTAAACAGTCAGACTGATAATATGTTTCGTAGGCAGTCGCAGTTTTGTAGGCATGCAATCTGGTTGGAGAAGGGGTAAATCCCCAACGGCAAGTACCTAATTTATATGTAAAGTAGCAGATATTAATAAAAAGTGTGTAGTATAAAAAATATAAAATTTAGCCTGTAGTAAAATTCGATTAATTAAAGGTATATACTACCATGCGGCATGCTTAGAAACTGCTGAAATCCTTATAAGTTATAAGTTATAGCTAATCAGTGGGATGATATTATCCTGCAGTGCCTCACACTTTATATAATAAAATTGTCAAAAATCTTAAAAAATATATATATATTATTACCTACTGTAAGTATACTTTAAATAATATATGATCCCAATTGTTATGCACAGTATAATAATTTATCTAAACACATTATTTACATGAATGGGTTTCTTTTTATATTTGCAGATAAAATCATTTTTCATGATCAGTCATGCGGCCAATTTTATTTTATCAATATGTGCAGTCTATACGTACCATCAGAATGTTTACGCAAGTCTTATTGTAAGCCGTTGAACTTAACGAATAAACAATTTTGGGTTAAAAAAAAATTGAGTTACTATTACATTATACTATTTACTATTTTACTTCTATATGTAGGTCCAGCTTATTTTCTACAGACATTGTTAAGTTGATTCATGATTGTATTGAATATAACCAATATTAGTACAGGCAACAATGCACTTACAGATTTGACAAGGAATTAAAAATTTCAAACCCTATAGGTACTATATTATATTGTCGATTTAATTTCAATATTATGTTCTATAAATATTATGAAATAATAATAATTTTTTTTAATAATAATAATTATTTTATTTTTGCAACATAAGGATATTCTACAATTTTTTTACAAAATTTAGATTAATATATTGCAGTACCCCCTTTAAGCAAAGCTTGTGCTGGGGGCACAGTTCTTATATATTAAATAAATATATACTAATTAATTAATATAAATAGGATTTTTACAATATAAAATAAAAAATAATGTAAACATAATTAATAATTGATAATTAAAAATAAGTGTGAAGAGAGGAAAATAAAAATTATAAATTTACAGTAGTAATAATGATAATAATATTTTACATAATAACTGGTAATATTTTTAAAAGAAATTAAATTTATAAATTTAATAAATTGAATTGTTTTATATATTTTTTGAAATGTTTAACATCTTTATAATTTTTACATTGATATTTAGTGAACGACATAAATATAAACCCGTATATAAAATGCTTCTTTGACCAAATACTTTATTGAGGTTTGGTACAAGTATATTAATATTTTGCTTATATCTAGTGCTGTGCTCATGATCTAATGTAGGAATTAAATTTTTATGTTTATATACATCAACTAGAACCGATAAGTTAAAGTTAAAATTAAGATTTTTTACATTAAATTCATTATAAATCAATTCAGTGCTAGTAATCATTGGTAAATTTAGTAAGAATTGTATAATACAATTTATAGTGACAATAAGTTTTGTTAAAATATATTTTGAGGCTCCACACTAAATTGATATACCGCAAGTATAAATTGATTGTACTAGTGATAAGAAAATTATTCTTTCATAGTATTTATTAAAAACATATCTTGCATTTTTGAAGAAACAGAAGAATTTACGTAGCAAGTTATTTAAATAATTTATATGACTTTCCCATTTAAATCTATAATCAATAATTATCCCTAAATATTTTATTTCCTGTACTTTTTCTAGTATAATACATTTAGGATCACAAACTGTATTTGTAGTTTTATTACATTTTAAAGAATGTACTATTAGGTTATTTTGTATTAATGTATTTGGTGGTTGCTTTATAAAACAAATATATTTTGGTTTCATAAGATTCAATTTTAATTTATTTTTACAGAACCAAGCATAAAATGATTTCTATTGATGTGTTATTTTTTAA
Source organism: Sitobion miscanthi (assembly GCA_008086715.1). Classification (NCBI taxonomy): domain Eukaryota; kingdom Metazoa; phylum Arthropoda; class Insecta; order Hemiptera; family Aphididae; genus Sitobion; species Sitobion miscanthi. Next base: position 19,259,910 of record CM017804.1, read on the forward strand.
GCACCTGAATTTTTAAAATGTTCACTGACTGCAGGGTTTTAAACAAATTCTTTCCCATTAGGTTTCAATTTATATTAAATTGTTCACGTTCACCATAAGCTGCGATACGCTTATTAATTTTACAAGATTTTCATAACAATATAAAATATAACATTTGTAATATTGCCAGTTGTCTGCCTCTTGCTTTTCACAATTTATTTTTTACGTGTTCTTCCGCCGTTTTTTTTTTTGTGATGTTATAATTTAATTATTTTAATCACACGTCAAAACCACACTGTTGTAATGTTTTACCGGTATTTTTTATTGAAAATTCATTTCAAGATTGATTAAAAAAAATGTACTCATATCAGCGATTCTAAAATATTTTGACTTTTGATTTCATGAGCTATTAAAATTCCTCGATTATAATGACTAATACAGTAATACTATAAAGGTATATCATATATTTGTATATATCAATGAGAAAGAGAATAGGTCACGCTTTGAATTGAACGCCAAATATTTTTTTTATCTATTCCAAAATAGGTAATAATAATAATTGTTATAATTTCAAATTAATCTAAAATGATATTCAATCGATAAATTATTACACATTTGTACCTGATAAAACGTCCCGGTCATAATATTATTATTTAATGCCTACGGGTTTGTCTACTTTTTCCAGCTTTATTTCGTATATGATTTAACTACGTCGGTTGGGGTGCGTGTAATTTAATATACAGGATGATTCACCAACCAAGCTCACCCTATTTTTTCTTCTAAAATGAAGTTATACGAAATCTGGTTTTTAGAATGTTTAAATACACTTAAACACCATATTTTCAAATTCTTGGAATTATAATACAACTTGAGGAGTGTCCTGTGGACATACAAACAAAATAGGTATAATGATTAAATCATATCCTAATACTCGTGAAAACTAACACATAATTATAATATAATCTATTGAATTTTGATATAATAATACTACTTTATAAAGTTTAAAGGGTAATACAATAAGTACTGGCTTAAAAATTTACTGAAGTAAATAAATTCTCAGAACAAACTCAAACTAACAAATGTACCTAGATTTGTGAAATATTTTGACTTAGATGGGCAATTGCAAATTGCGGAGAAGATTTAGCACTATTGGTAGTTTATATATTTCTTAAACTACTCGGGCAAATTGTTTTTAATATTGTTGAACTACTATTATAAAGAATAGAATTTATTCGAAATTCTAATTTAAGATAACGCTCGTAAAAAAAATATTCTGAAACTACGATCAACATTTTTTCGTGTATATTGGCCCAAATAAAAAAACAGAAATTGTAAAATCAATACATTCGTCGCTCCACTCAGAATCTAAAATGTTAGCGAACATGCTTGATGAATCACTCTGTATATAATGTCTTATATGGTCAGCGGGCCCATCTACCTATTACGTGTTAATAATATTGTCGTATCGAGTCACGTGGTTTGTGCTGTTTGGCGATTGAAACAGTGATTATAGTTTTTGTGCACATCGGATACCAATAATAAGAGTTCCGACGAGAGATCAAACGCAGTAAAACCGATGGCAGTTTCATCATTTCGTGAATGATTGATAGTATAGATTGCAAAAAAACCAAATATATTGCAAAAATAAAAAGGTTTCCGATAAAATGTAGTCATACCATTTATTTTACCGCACTAAAAGTTACGTGTTATTATTACAATACTATGCATTTGTTTAGTTATACATAGGTAATATATATATTTAGAACGGTCAAACCTGCAGTAAGTTTTAGTCGTAAATTAGTTTTAATTTTGTTGGTAATACGCTGTCCACCATATTATTATGATGTATGTTATATAACTATGATAAATTGTTATTTCATAACTTTGCTGAGTCCTTACTCCCTACTCACCCCTTATACTATAATCTAGTCGAGCGCAGTCTTTTGTCTTTACCCGCCCGAAGTGACAAAGTGGGAAATCGTCGCAAACATAATGCAACTTTAATCTAGTTTTATTAGTACTTAATTTGTTTGTATTCCGAGGTGAGCGATAAATATATCTATTGATTTTACAATGTGTATGTGTGTGTATATTTTGTTTTATATGTCCGTCATGGCGTCATCACCTAATGGAAAAGTAAACATGCTTGCATTTTAAACTAACCTAAATTCTAAATTCTAAATTATGTAAGGGGTGTATTTGTATACACACTCCTTAAAAAAATTTAAAAATTCAATTGAATCTTTCTGAACTTGTGTCCATACCACATTCCCACAACCAATGCATTGCTTCAGTGTATTTTCCGTTTTGAGTGATAATTCAGTTGTTACAATTTAGAGCAATTTTAAGATCGATTCGGCGTAAATTAAACTTAAAAATAACAAATTACACGTTTCACCAAACTAATTTTTTCCTAAAAGAAAATAACTGTGATTTTGAGATAGTCTGTACACAGGGACGGCTTGGGAGAAAAATTTAAATCGAGAAAATGTATTACCCATGCCACATCTTACATTTCTATATCTACGCCGTAACTATAGGTGGGTTGCTGAGAAGGAGCTGATAACATATGTTATACTCCCCCAACTCATAATACTTTTTATGATTATTTATTTATCTTACTATTTAGTTTATACCATAATATGTAAGTGGACCACAAAAAAAAAACATTAGTTGGTATGGACATTTTAGTGTGACTCTACAACCTTTTAGTTTCAAATGCCTAGATATGCTTATCTATAATATTTATATTCTTTTAAAAACATTTTTAAAAAAAAGTTCAATTAACAATCCATAAAATGCAATATTATGCTTGAACCTTTTATAACAGTTCATAATTTATACTCTTAAGAGGACATAGTATCCGCATAACTGTCGTCACCGTCTTATAAATGTACGTTCAGCAGTTCACGTTTAGCTTTGTTACTTTAAAAATTAGAGTGAATCAACTTATTATGAAACTTAATGGTAGGAATATTATCTATGTCCGTATGTCGGTTTTTATGCAATGATTCAGAATTAAATAAGTTTTGAGCAGTTTAAAAATGCGCTATTTTATGTACCCAAAAGTTTCTAGAAAATTAATCATCGCAAGAAACCAACGTATAAACAAAGATTATGTTCTTACCATTAAGTTTCATTAGACCTAGGTCCATTCACTCTAAATTTTAAATTCACAAAGCTAAACGTGAACTGTCGAGCATAAATTTGCTGTTAATTGTTACGCACTTGTAAGACACAGGCAACAAATACGGGTGAAGTGATCAGCTCTTATCAAAAATAATTTTGAGCTTATAATAATTTAAAATTGTAATCAAGTTGTATTGAATATTATTGTAAAAAATGTTGTACACAGTTGGATCGGGCTAAAAATAGTGTAATAAATTTATTAAGTAATATGTAAATAAATATTCTAGTATTTTAATTTTTTATAAAAAATTGAATCTTTATTCTTGTCTACGTTCTATTTATTTTGTAAAATATAAGCAATAATAACTTATGATAACTACAACATTATACACTTATACATTAGTATATACAGTCTGTAACTCGTGAGTTATAATAGGTAAGTTGTAACTTATAATAGTTACCTGCACTCTGCAGTTACCATTACTGATTTTGTACTCAGTTTTTACACATTGAAATCCATCAGAAAAAAGATAAAATATAAAATCCGAAAATCGTTAAAATATTTAATGATGAAAAAATAATATTTACATAAGAACATTGAGTATAATAATTCGAGGGTTATTATAGTATAATAGTGTGTATAAACAATCTATAGGTGCTCAATGCTAATAGGTAGGTACCATTTTTTTTTCCAAAATTTCTGTTTAGAGATAAAAAGAAATTGCCTTGTATGTTTAATATTATAATTAATAACCTGTATTATAAAAAAAAAAATATGGAAACAAACTACATTACGCGGTAGGTATATAGGTTTTCAGTGTAACCCTCGTCCTATTATGCTTCTTTTTACGACCATTATAATAATAATACACAAACCTAATACTTTACGTGCTGCGTATTGGCATATAAGTTATAAGCATAACCAATAAGCCCTTTCCTCGAATAGACCCTATAGTAAAGTACAATAAAAATATATATAATATTATACAATAATATTATAACACAGGACGCATCCTTTGCGCAGGTGAATTTTGTCAGGCGACGGGTAACATGACAACAAACACGCGCTAGGTACGACGAGTGGCGTCTTATGCATTTATTATTTCTTTCAATCCTTTTCGTAAATAATTTCTAACAACGTTCGTTTTAGTCGTTTGTACGCGTCTGGACTTAATAGTTACGCGCCGGTGACCTGTCTGCAAACACCCGAAATGGCGGATTACGAGTCTGGTAATGATACACAACGACTATTATATACACTATTTTATTTTTATTGCATTATATTATTATGCACTACACTGGCCCTAACCGTACTCCCCGAAATATTATTACTATTATTACTATTATTACTATTACTATTACTACCATCGTAGTTATAGCGAAGGCACTCACTATAAATAGAATAATTAGTACAAGAAAAGAAACACGTGGACTTGCTTCTGCTGTATAGTAGATTCCGATTATACACCACGTGAATCGCGAGTTGTCATTGAGTATGGCCACACTAATAATAATTAATAATTTGATTTTTCCTATCCACTCAAGTTCCACTCATATATTATATATAACACTGATAAAACAAACATTCAATTCGAACACATAAACGCAGTGTCATCACTCGCAGCTTTACTCTAAATAATGATTTAATATTATATAGTTCTAAGTTAAAACAATCACGAACCTTCGATATACGCTACTGCGTACGTATAATGATATTATATAATATTTTTTATATGAGCTATAGCTTACTAATATTTTAAGAAAAAAAGTATATAATAATTTACAGTTACACCAAATAATACAAAGTAAAATAATCTATAAAAAGAATGTAAAACATTAAAATGCTAAAAAATGATTTGATTAAATTTACTTTTTTAAAGTATTTGTGTTAGCATTTAAATAATTTTTTTACTGAGTATTCAAATACTTATTTTAAATACTTTTCAAATAAGAATATGTACTTGAATACTTTTAAAAAGTATCTTTTATAAGACAGACGCGTCTAAATTGTATAATACGCATCAGAGATTTCATTAACACTATTCGATCATTTTTAGCCAATTACCGATGGTACTCAGTAGATTTTTTACTGTTTTTCAATTACAGTAGAATAGGAACGTACACAAACATCAAAGTATAATACCAGATAACGCTAGCTGGTCATCAGTTTCCAACATAGAATATAAAGACTTTTCAAATACTTTCAGACACTCTATGAGCCCAAAAATTGGCGAAAAAAAGTAAAATAATTCATCGTTAATTCAGAATTTATAATTTTAAAAAATGGATAAGCAGCTTACTATTAAGTAGGTTTTGAGTGTACCACGTCATCGAACTTGTCATTATAATGCATGTGTGAAACTTGAATTGCTACAGAGTATTTCTAAAGATATTTTTAATTAATTAAGCTATATATTCCCGTTCCATAATTTCGTAATTTGTTTTTCCCAATTAATTGAAGGTACCCGCACGTTTTATTATCATAAACAGATTTAATCCTAAAATGTTTTGGTTTTATTTAACATTTTTGTCAAAATTAAAATATTATATTTAAAAACTCATTAATAATGGTAAAGAAAAATCATTGATAGCACTTCACAAAATATAATGTATTTGAATAAAGAATTAAAATATTAATGTGCATCCGTCGGCTCTATTGAATTGTATAATAATATTATACAAACGATGTCGGTAATTGCAGGTAACATATAGTATTAAGAAAACTCATTATATTGCCGTAGATTATTTTCCACTCTTGTACATAGGTTCCTACCTATGTTAATTTGTTTGTATTTAAATTGTGTTTTAATCGTATTAATTATAATAGACAGTGACGAAGGTGAAGCCGGACTAGGAAATGTTACAAGAGTAATCATGAGGCCGGTTGGTCACAGCGGCAAAGCAAAAAAAGGACATTTGTGTTTCGATGCTTCGTTTGAAACCGGTAAATAATATAACGATTAATAATAATATTACATTTTAGCTAAATAAAATGATGTTGCTAACAAAGTATAAGAAAACATAATTAAATAAATGCTGAAATGATTGTTTACCTCAACGTAAGTCTACGCCAAATCCGAATTAGAACCCAGTCAACCCGATTCGGTCATACGCAAAGCTGCGATTCCTCTAAATATATTACCAACTAAAATTGTACAATTATGATTATTGTAGATGGATACAATAATATTATGATTAGAGCTGGGCCGATAAAACTTTTAACCGATCCGATATTTTATTTCTATTAACCAATATAAAAAAAAACTTGAAAACCAGATATATTTTTCAAAAACCGATAGGATTGACCGAGGATTGAACATTTAAAACAAGGTTCCACGTAAGTAAGTTATTCTGTAACCAAAAAATGTAAAAAATATAAAACACAATTTTTTTCAAATTTGGACAAAATTAGATATTTAAATTTAACCAGTTATATTTATGATGGGGGTGGCCTTAAGTTAGGAAACATCACAACATGTTTTAGCATGTGATTATGTGAATATCACCAAGTGCGAAGTTGCGGTTATGAACTACATTTACATTTAAAATGTAATTTAATATTTTAGTTTTCATCTAAATTATAATAATTTTCCACTAATCTAAAACCTGATACCTATTTAGGGGGGGGGAGGGGTTGATAGGATGTATTATATAGCAAAAAATGACTTCACGGGAATAACTCTCAAACCTTGTAAAATTGTCGGATTTTGAAAACAATTTTTTTATCTGAAAGAAGAAAACTTTCTGCTGGACTCAGATGATTTTTTTATTTTATTTTAAATAATGGTATAATATAATTTATAAAAAAAAACGCTTAAAATTGTATTATTTTTGATGACATATTATAAAGCTTGAGATTAAAATAGTGAAAACGGAGTTCGTGGTAGCCTGTAGAATATTACCCTCTATAATTTAAAAAAAAATTATCAAATTTGGTTGATTCTACAGACCAGGATCATTTTTCCCTCCCGTAGAGTATACAAAATTACACTTGCACCTTAACTGTTTAATCACTGGTCAGTAAGTTCACCCCAGCTCTTCGCCACGGCGTTCCTGGAAGGAACCGCGATGCACAATTTGAATAGCTCTGTGTCCTTACCCCTTAAATGTTTAACAAGTGGTTAACACATCAACTGTGCATGAATCGTACGGACGATTTTCGAGAAACAAACATAACAGTAGATACTTTAAATATTTTTATCCGTCCATTTGTGGTTTGTATGCGGAAATTATTCGATTTACTTCGTCGCGCATAAACGTCGGCCGCTAGTGTTATAATTTGTAATTACTTTGGAGTATATTTATATATACTTAAAAAAACCTTTTTAAATGCTTTTAAGATAAACATTTAAAAAGACATAAATATCCACTAAAACGGACACTTAAATTACAAAAATAGCCTTGGAACAATTTGTAATGCGCATTTACAAGATAATATAATATTGCGCTGTTTTGCGGTCTATGTGCCACAAACAAATAAAATATCAGAAACGAATATTAAACTTTGAGGAACGATGTTTGGTAGTACCTGTTTATGTCTTCAACAATATTCATTTTTTTGTACATTATCTGTGCAAACAAATCAAGATTATAATATACTAATTTATATGGTATACCGTCAAATTGATAATTTTCTTTTACTTCTAGTCATCTAAATTACTGAACTCTAAAATTTTTTAATTTTCACTATACATACATATTGATTATTATCAGAAATAAAATAATAAGTTTTTTTTTATACATCTTCGAGACGTGGGCTAATTGGCACACTAAAGGTGTATAATTATGTAACAAGTTACGAAGGTCAGCTTAGTGACTTGAACATTTTAATTAGAGGGGGTATCATTGGAGTCATTACGGTGTCCTAGATTATAATTTCGAATAAATGGCAACCCTAGAATTCTGACTTCTTAATACAAATTGAAAATAGAAGAATATCCGTTAATATTATGTTATAATATTGACATATTGTGAAACGCAATACGCACTGTTATTCACACAGTATACTAAACGACAAATAGGAACAATAATAGAAGCAAAAATGTTATAATACATTAATTTTAGCAGTAAAACGTTTTTTAATTATTCTTTAAACATTTTAATATCGATTTGTTTTTGGCATACTATGATAAATATATATTTTTTGTTATTGTGTTTTAATTTTTTAATTTTTACTATTGGTATCTTCTAATATTTTTATTATTATTATGTTTCTTTAATGTCCAATTGTCCCAACGTCCAAATAACTAAGTTTAATAATTGTACTGAAAATGATGAAAATGGTGAAACGGATGTTGTTAAATATGTTCCCCGTTTGTAATGAGCACACAATTTTTTTTTCTGTAAACCATAATGTTGTGCACCATGTGCCCATCGTTTAATGTGAACTAATCGTAAATAAGAAATATAAATATTCAACCAATAAAAAACGCGGCATTAATAAATTATACGGTGTCGTGTGTAATATAGGTTGCTAGCTGTATAACAATACCAGCAATACCGTAATTATTTAAAGTTTAACAAACGGCATATTATTATACAAAACCGTCAAATATCTGTTAGGGGAAATATGAATTATATTACACTTATGAAAACACAATCGATAAAATGGTCTGAGGTCTAATTATATTCTTGCAAAATGTACAACGAGCTATTTTAAACATAGTAGGCAAGTACACCATACAGAGTGAATACAACGAACACATCTACACATCTCGTAATTTCAAAAAGTCTACTTAAGCGTTTTAATGTTTGTTTTGTGAACAAATACCTAAGCAGGACAATAAAATCAAAACAATATAGTAACATTCCTATGATATACTATAAAATTGTTTACTTTATTTTACTTAGTTTCTATTTTTCTACATTTTGTCTTTAGTCTACTAAAACTTACTGACTATAAGACTTAACGCTAAATTCAGTTACGTATTACATCAATGTTTGCTTAACCTAGTTAATAGTTTGATTCTATAATAATGTTTATGTATTGCAACAGGTAACAACATATACAATAATATGTACCCAGACTTCGTGTATACATTATTATATATATTATGTATACATATATATTAATCTTTACATAAATAATGTTATGCTTGATATAACGATACATTTAATATATGCTACCTAATTGTTATCTTTACTGTCTTGGCAAACGCAATATGAACAAGTAAACGAATTATTACAATTAGCTATTGATGTTCAATAACGTATGTATATGTATACCATTTTAGAATAATATAAATTAAATGGTTACTATACAGTAGCAACAGATTTATTTCGTAGATTTTCTTATTTTAGTTAATGTGTAGGAATTCTAGTTAGCACAATAATTTATTCGCTTTGCACAGACAAGATTCCTACCAAAAAGTTTTTTGAATATACCTATGTATAATATTGTCTCATGATTAAGTACAAAGAACACTGTAGGAATTCGGGTACAATTTTGGTGCTTTGAAATGTTGAATACTTCTCTTTGAAATACATGTCACTGGCAGGCCAAAAATTTAATAAATAAACTATGAAATTATGAAACACGCACAATAACAACAATGCCAACTATTTCTATGGTCATCCTACATCTTTTCCTTAGTGTTTGATCGGCAAAATAGTAAATTGTTTTCAATTAAATAAATATTTTTTCCTAGTCTAATCTATAGTGAAATTGTTAGTTGTTAGTATTTTTTTTTTATCACGTCTCACCAACTTATCTTTAATCAGATGTATAATATGTGAATACGAAATATGTTTTATAAATTTGTTCACTTGTACCTAATAATCGTGATTCTCTCGTCAATAACGGACGACAAGGCACAACTAACTATTTTAATTTAAGTATATACACATAGGCGCGATAGAGTGGGGTTTGAGAAGCTAAGCTTATCCAAACATTTTTTATAGCACCCCAAATATTTGGAAATAAATCAAGAAAAATGTTTTCTTCGATGAGGAAAAATATTGAATAGATATACTGCAATTCCACTCAAATTTGAGTTAAATTAAAAAAGTAATTTTTAATTTTAAAATTCTCATAACTTGCTTCAAAATTAAAAAACAAAAAAAGCCTGATAACATGTCCTAGATAATATTCGTATCTTAAAGTTTGATGATAGGAAAATCTTGATTAATTTAGAATATTAGATATTAAATATGGCAGAATAAAATGGATTTTTCTTAACGTAAAATTTGCCACGTTTTGAGTTAGTACGATAGGTACAACACATGTAGGTGAAACATCCTCAATACAAATTTGGGCTTTATGATAGTCAATAAACCTTGCCTTGTTTTTTTTAAACAAAGTTGGTAGTCGAGAAACATAATACTATGGGTTTTTTTGCCTTTTCAAAAGGACAAATTGAAAAGGCACATATTTTTCATAAAAAATTTTAAAAATATTTAGACAAAACGTTTAATAGAGGTAACATGTGTGTGTGGTGTAGAATGATCACATCACCAGAAGCACACTATTGTTCTTTAATATAATATTTAATACTTAAATAATAAATAATAATGTAAGTAGTAGGTACCTCATGGTTTTTTTTTCAACACGTTAAATTATAAGAAAATATAAGACACAATACAAAATGAGTACCTACGAAAAATAAATATATAAAGCGTTACCATAAAGTTTACATTCAAAAAAGTAATCTTGCTGCAAAGTTACAATTAATAACTTAGCTACTATAATATATTAAAAGTTACAATAGTTACATGAAAGGGCGCGGCACGTTTCGCTCAAAATCAACCTTTCCCGTTTCATCCAAATACCCGTTTAGACTTTTAGTCGTTTTAAAATTAAGTTGACCATGGTTTTTAAATAATATAATATATCATTATTTTTTACTAAAATTGTTGTTAAGTCATCGCAAAAGTTTTTTAAAAATTCATATTAAATAAAACATTATAACAGTTATAATAGAAATCATAAATTATAATTGTCTACTAAAAACTACTAAAAAAAAATAATCACACAATATTTTTAATAATATTTTATATAATATATTTGATGATTTATTATATTATTGTGTAGTGATTTTTTTAGTAGTTTTTAGTAGACAATAATAATTTGTTATTTCTATTATAACTGTAATAATAATGTATATTATAATTGAATAGGTATAGGTATGCTGTATGCATCTTTTAAAAAACTTATGCAATGACTACAAAAATGTTAGCAAAGTATAATGATATATTATATTATTTAAAAACCACGGTCAACTTAATTTTAAAAGGACTATAATGGCTTTGGTCGAAACAGGAAAGGTTAGTTTTGGGTGAAACTGGTCCCGCCCTCACGGAAAGTAATTTTGTCAAAGTAACTATTGTACTTTGAGTTATGCACCAATTCCAAACACTGCGAGGTTGGACTATCATTGTCTTGTTGACCTGCCCATATTTTGAGAAGCTTACCGAAAATTTCTCAGTAGCTCACTGGACCAATCCAGCCACTCATCCGTCGTTTTATTGCATTTGGATATAATATTGCCTTACGTATGTTGCAGGAAATTTGGGGAGGATCGATTTAGTGTGTGAATACGAATACGATCTGTTCATACGGCCGGACACCTGCAACCCACGGCATAGACTGTGGTTCAATTTCGTCGTGGAAAACACGAGACAAGATCAAGTGCGTAATCCACAAAAGCGGCTTAACCCCCTGGATATAGAATTATATTACATTGGACAATAAATCATGTACATACTATGTTCTTCAAAGAGGCAACTTGGCTAAGAACGAGTACCTAATATGCTGGAATAGACTGTTTCTCAAATGTGGCTATTCTCAATATTTGCTGATATTTTGTAAATTTATTAAAAAAATATAAAGTGTTGAAATTATACAATTTAAAAGACAGAAAATTTTTATCAAACTAAAATATACGCATGTAAATAATATGCATATTTATTATAAGCCACTTACAAAATATATTAAGTTAGTAGAGGGACGTAGGGGACATTTCCACACACATTAATTAAGTAAAAATATGAGGGCAAACCGCTACTACCCCTGAAAAATAATTGGTTCCAGTTGCACCAATGACTACATTCCATTGGAAATCAATTGATTTAACGTTCGTGTACGGTTTCAGAACGTTATATTCAACATCGTCAACATCAGCAATAAAAACAACCTTTTCAAAAACGGGATGACTCCCATAGTGAGGAGTACGAGCCGAAACACGTGGTATGTACCAACATGTACGACAAACATCCGCACTCGGAGGGTGAGCACATTTTATCTACGATCAACTATATTTACAGAGTGATTCACCAAGCTCACCCTCATTTTTTCCTCCCATGTATTTAAATTCTAATTTTTGTAAATGTATAATGTATAAGCATACGTAAGGACCATATTTTCAAATACTTACTCGGATTTGTATACAATTTATGGAGTGTCTTGCAGTGATAAAAATTTCCGTTCTTTTTGTAGTCAACTAAAATAAGGATATAATTTTTTTTAAATTTTTTATGTGCCTATTTAAATTATAAATCTAATTTCCAATGATTGTTTTTTGAGTTCTAAGGCTTTAAGTATTAAGGATGCTAGTCTATGATAATAGGTTTAGAAGATATTGGAGCTATCGTGGTTACCTGATAATTATACTTTTTTAATGGATTTTAATAGATTTATTAAAACACGTAAAACTTGTTTTGAGTATAATCAGTACTAAGTCAACTACTACATAATATTATTATGTTTTATATTTTATTTAAAAAATAAGCTTGTTTTGCTTCGGGATAAATTGCATAAAAAAATCTAAGTATGAATTTGAGAATATGATGCTTAACTTAAGTTAAGTGTACTAAAATGTCCAAAAGTTTAAATTTGAATAAATTAATTATAAAAGAGGGGTGAGAGGTTACTCTGTGAATGATCTTGTAGATCGATCGTGCGAGTATTATTTAGTAATAATATTAGATATCAATAGTGTAATCACGGTTAAATAACGCTGCACACTGCCTCAAAATCGTAACAAAGTCGCGATGAAATGAATCGACGACGATGCCGCCCACGCGAATTGCGTTCATTGCAGTATGGCACAAAACGTCGATACATGTCATTATTTTCACTGTTTTTGTCGTTATGCATACTATATTTGTATATGCTAAAATATTATAATATGCATACACCGTCACATATACAGGTCTTCGGTACAGTTGTATTTTGTTATTCACCGATGACTATAAATATGCGCATCGGTTGATCGCAGTGGTATTTTAAAGTTTAATTTATTTTTAATTGTTATATACCTAGGTAATATTTAGCTTATTAAAATAACAATTTATTTATCTCATGTTTTAGAAAAATTACATTTTATTAGTAACAACAAGTAAAATATATTGGCCCCTGCTCAGAGGCAGAACTTTTAGGGCCCTAATAATTCAAAACTTCAGGAGGTGCCCGGGTACAACCCAACCCCCCCCCCCATGAGTTCACCAATAATTGATCGTGGTAGTTGAGTCGCCTTTATCTGAGAGACGAAACCATTATATAAATATGGTCCCAATTTAGCTTATATTTTTTTTTTAAATTATAAATCAATATAGAACGGATAGGCAGTGATAGTGTCCTACCAGTAACAGATCAGAGCGACATTCATCACATCGTATTTATTCACGCAATACATTTAAAAAATATTAAATAACTATATAAATATCATAATCCATCACTTGTGCATATTGTTAAGTTACCATTTAAAGATGGTGTAATCTATAGTATATATTAAGAACATTACTCAATTTTTATATACACTTTATCTATTAAAAATACCTAAGAATTATTTTGATTTAAATTGTTTAAATGTTTTTTAAAATATCTATATAATTATTAAATTCTTATATTAAAAAAAAATATAGAAATATGAATGGTGGTGTTGGAGGGGGTCGTTGACCTCTTGGTCCTATTGTTGCACCCATACCATGTACGTGTTTAATAATATATAATATTATATTATGCACAGGTAAACCGACACTCTGTCTAAATGTAACGATAAATTGAGTAAAGGAATGATTTGAATCAAGTTCTTTTCGTAAGGAAGGTATTATTGTGATTTGTACATTTTGGAAAGATTCCAATTCGCTATCGCCAAAGTTATTGCCATCGCACAACATTTTTTTTTTTTACTGTGATGCCTTATTTTAACTTTAAAGTAGGTGTGCAGCGTAATTTAAAATTGCATAAATGTGAGCAAATCGAAATTTTGATTCTAATGTATTACAATGTATACGTTTATATCAGATTTGGTACTATATTAAAGAACTATTTTTACTCGGAAACTATTGTAGTTTTGGTAAATATTTTTTTATTTATTTTTGAATTGCAACAAAAATACCCAGATTTATTTTGTTGAAGACAGAGTTTTTGCAAAAATTCCCATTTTCTCTAATTTGTACCAATTTTATCGAATTTTCAAATTTTAAATCTTCCAAAAATGTTTGTCGCAATGTACATAATATATATCCCACATTCACTTCATGAAACGAAAAAAAGTGTATAAATTAAAATAAAACGTATACAATATACAGAATGATTCACAAAGCATGCTCACTCCCCATTTTTCCTCTAATAACGAAATTATTCAAATTCTAATTTTTAGAACTTTTAATAAATTACAATATCTCCATGGGACACGCTTTTAGTAACTAAAAAAAAATCTCAAGAATCGTAAATATAGTCTTTAAGTATAAAATTCAAAATTCCTCAAGTCAGATTTTGAATTACTGCATTATTGATGAAAAAGGGAATTGGCATGCTTGGCGAATCACCCTGTATAGTGGTCTCGTACAAATATTTAGTGTCACCCAGCTCTAACCCGTAGCTGTATTATTGGAACGCTGTATCATATAATACACGTATACCGTTTGCAATATAACTTAGTTGTCTTGGATTGTAATTTTAGTTTCTAATTTAATTTATTTCCACCCTACGAGACACGATTAAATCAACAATTATTGTATACACGTTATAATAATAATAAACGGAATAAACGTCGTGTGCGACGACCGTGGCCGGTTGTGAAGGTTGGGGAGGGATGTGAGGGTGGGGGGTCGACTATATCTAAAATCCCGTCCGTATATATAATGTTATTATGATAATGCCCTCAGTTTTTATTAGTTCAACGTTTTAGCGTTTTAGTCGAAAATTTATGAACATATTTATCCACGGAGGTACCTCTACGATATTATTATATACCTAACATACAGGTATACGAGTCGTACACAATATATTATTACATTATGTTTTGCGTACGATTTATACTGCAATTTTCCGCGTGGGGGTCGTACGTATATATATTCCAATTAGAATTTCACGTCCGTTTGTTCGATACTACGGCGCACTATTTTATAATATAATATTATAACACTGTGTTTATCGCTTAACAGCTGTCGCAAAGCTTGCAGGTGGGATTACGGGCGGCGATGGCATTAAGTTATAATCATTTTTTTAGTGACGCGCGTTGTAGTTTAAACCTCGTCGGTGAATAATATGATATTATGCTTATTATTATCGTTATTATTATTATTATTATTATTATTATTACTGTTATCATTATTATTATTATTATTATTATTAGGATCATCATCATCATCATGACGTGGTACCGCCGCGCTTCGAGCTTAACCGCCTCTGGCGTCACCGTTGCGTTACACGTGGATCTTTGAGTTTAACGAGCGAATGAGTCCTGTGTCAGTTGTGTAAGGGCTGGGGGAACTGTAAGAGCGATGTTGTTGTGGGGGGGGGGAGGAAGCTTCGTCCACCACGCTTCAATTATTCGCATCCCTGTGAATTATTAATTAACAAACCATATTATTATACAAAGGTATAATAGGTATATGCACATATTATACTATAATATTATATAGTTTAATTATAAATTAAACTGATAATACGGCTTCCAATTTAATATAATAATAATTAACTACTTACTTATACAGTCATACGAGTTGATATACAGTGTGCTGAATTATAAGGTGCATGTTCTATACATATTACTATATAACCAAGTATCAATGCATCATAGACATTTTGGCCTTATATGTACTAATTAGTAATTGCCCATCGTAGTCGTCATAGGTCGATAGTTTTTGTACGAATCGCCTGTATACGAGTTGCTTTCCGTGCTGGCTAAATGACAAAACAATTTTAAATGTGTTTACTGAAAATTTAATAGAAACAAACAAATTATACATATATTAGGTATTATTGAAAACTATTGCAATTAAGGATTGAAATTATCGATAATTGCACTAGAATCCATAGTTAGTAGATCATAGCGAAATTTATTTTTCACATATTAGCCAAAAATTGCATAGCAATTTTATGTTGTTATTATGCTCTTATAATAGACTTATATTGACTTTTTTAAATTCATAAAAAAAATACAAAATGATTTGATTATAAAGTTAACAGCGATTCCAACATCACACACTTGACACATGGGTTTATTGGTTTAAGTTTTGATTTTTTGATTCCAATAAACGGTTGATTATCCAGTGATGACATAAGTCAGGGTAGTCCAACTTTTTGTAGTCAGCCGGCCAATAGACACTGAAGGCCGCAGAAAGAAAATAAAATATTTTTTTATATAATTTTATAACAAACATCATAATTCATAATTTATATTATTTCAGATATCAACATCCTTTTTTCTCAACGAATACTGCACCATATTCAATAATCCACACACCAAACGATGCATTATTGCTTACGCTTCTGACATCGCTCAATCACTTTGCGTAATTGCCCTATTTCGTTGAAAATTACGTTTAAATGAAACAAAAATTCACCATTGGTCAACGTCTCTAATAAATGCGCATCTTAGAAACACATTTTTACTAAATAATATATAACAACCGAAAACGACTACAGTGAAAATAATCCTTCTTCAAATTAATTTTCAGATATTCAATATTAAAATATAATAAACAAAAAAAAAAAATGAAAGCGAAAAACCAAAAGTGAGAGATGACTGATTTTGACTTCTAACATTATGTACAAAGAAGTACTGTAAATTAAAAACTCCTTTTCTTTTGGGACTTATAACTTCAAACGTTGTATACACCAAGTTCTGTGCATACAAAAAATACATTTTATATATTTTTTATATTTTAATGAATTTTATCATTTATCACGCCTCTATAATTGTACGCAGTACTGCGCATGACCAACTGGTATTATACGAGTATAATACACAAGTTGTCACATTACAGATTAGTATTAATTTATAATTATTATGTGTTAGATTTCTTAAATATTATATTTAAAATTTAGAATTTTAGTAACTAATATTCTGGTTATTGGCATTGTTTTTCAAAAGGAAATTGTTATCAATCGAACACCCTGTGGTGGTTAATCTAATACACGATATTATTATTATTAGTCGCCACTTCAGTGACGTAGGCAGGGGAGGGATGTTTACCCCCCCCCCCCCCCATTTAATAATCCTAGCTACTCCACTGCACCGCCTTATTGTTGTTTTGTTTCAATCACACTCATAAGCACTATACAATTATTAAATATATTATTTACTACATATTAAGCCTTATGAAGTCGCATGCGGATGAACCAACCAACATAAGTAATCTAATATTCGAAACGCATTGTATTTATAAGCTAGCTGCAGACAACTATCTTTCAACGTGTACATAATATAATTATAGGTAGTCTTATAAAGGTAGTCTTTTAGTTAAGTTATAACTGAATAATTGATTGCAGTCTTTTGGTAATATTATTATTTGTCGTAAAACATAATATTGTTATATTATATTTTTAAGTTAATGAAACAAATAAACTATAGTCGTATAACATTTATAGGTGTACAGAGTTATTAAAAAATTGTAAACCCCCCTCCTCCCTCTACACACACATACACGCACACTACAAAAACAACAGTGACATCACACAAATATATGTTCAAATGTTCTATAAACGTAATAAGAATAAAAATAAATAATTTTCTAACCACCCCTTGTAAATAATACACGTCTGCGCCCAAACCGTGGAATATATAATGTTATTAATTTAATAATTGGTTTATACAAATCTAAACTTCTTACCATTTACTATGACTGCGAGCAGTGTCTCTACTCACTATATAGGTATGGACTAGTTGCAGAATATATTATTTGAACATTGAACTTACAACGCGGGTCCAAATTCCAACCAAACCTACAAATTAAAATTTATGAATGTGAACGTACTTACGTTGGTACATATAATGCATACATATAGTAATATAGGCATTAGGCACGTATGAATTAACCATCTTAAGATTTTTGTTGCTTATTTCAGGTCTCGCATACCGGTATACAGGGTGCACTACCACCGATCGTTGTACCATGACAACAACTATGTTCTCAGCATATTGTTTTCGTTCGACAAGGACGACGACAGCTATCAATTTTCATACTCGTATCCGTATTCGTACACTCGACAACAAAACTATTTGTCACTGATTGAAAAGAAGAAGCTGCCTTACTTCAAACGTGAACTACTAGGACAATCAATCGTAATACATTTTTAAAGTTTGATTTAAATTTTATATAATACAATAGATACGTGTGTGTGTGTGTGTGTGTAATCCTGTTATACATATATTTTATAAACACGGGACTTAATCAAAATGTGGAAAATGCATTGAAAATTATACTAAAACGTGATATATTGTTAATACACGTAGTAGGTATACCTAGTTTATTAACTAAAAGCAATATTATTATGTTCAGTACTAGTTATTTGATATCGATAATGTCATTATTTTCGTCACTTTGGTTGTATAATGTATAGTGCCTTAAACGCATAATTTTAAATGTAATATAATTATCCTATCTAAAAGGCAAGTTCGACTATTATATTATATGCAACTCCTCTTACACCGCTACAAATGTCAAAATTAATTTTAACCAAAAGTCACAAAATTTTTTTCAATACTTTGAAAACATATTTATTCAAAAGTATACAAAATATTCCTACAAAAAAAAATATACCAAGCTTGGACTTAAACTATCTTTTATGCTGTTGGAAGTATTCTTAATAATTAGTTTTTATTTGTTTATATTTGTTTTAATTTTATAGTAATAGTTGATACTTGATAGTTTCTAGAAAACTCGTATATTTATAAATTAGTAAACTTTCTAGATGTATGTAACATGCAAATTCGAAGAACATAAAATTTTTTTTTTTAAAAGTCTTTATATTTACATTTTTTCCGACGCATTTGTTATTGTTATTATTATTATTATTACATCATACCCATGAACCATAAGAACCATAAACATTTATATATATATTTATTCTTCCATTGACTACCATTGCCAATACTAGCATCTATATTATTTTATAATCAATGGTCACGCTTTCAAATTCAAAGCACAATAACGAAAAAAGCAAATGACATTGTCGACATTAAACAAATAGGAATTTGTTTTTAGAATACGTGTTCTAGAGACACTATAAGCAAATATAATTTAGAACGAATTTTTCAAATATCAAATTTGGCACGGTTTTAACAAAATGATCACACTGTGCCGCGCTTGTATCATATTCTGCAATGCGCTATGCATGTGTACAGCAGTATGAATAGTTTGATGATGGTGCGCATTACAGTTATTGAACAGTAAAATAATACATTTACCGAATAAATGGAAAATATTCATATTGCAATATTCGATGCAAAATCACGGTATAAATAATCTACATGCATAGCCATTTCGACGGTGTTCAGACGTAAAATTGCGTCGTCAACCGTAAAAAAATAATGCCACACAACACGTCAACACGAGCGTAAAAATGTTCAATCGACCACGTATTAGGTATATGGTATTATACTATAGTGAATTTTGTATTCAATTTTCTGTACATTAGCCTTAAATGGTGTCGACGATGTAAGTGTATTCCGCATTGGCGTATTCTAGGGAATGACAAAGAGGGGGACACAGTTATAGTGGTAGAAAAGTTATCGATTCCCCTTACCCCTTGTTTTAAGCTCTATTTATTGAATATATTACAAAATAATATTGTTCTTTTAATTATTTACGCTTGAGTACTATTTTGTGTGAGTTTTATGCCCGTCTCGCGAAAAGTGAGCGCTCAAGGCCGATATGGGCTGCAGTGCCCAAATATTGTCGGAATCAGGGGTTCTCCGTAATGTAGATACGTATTATTGTTGTCAGTTGTTGAGTTAAGACTGTACATAATTTTAAAAAAACACGCCAATTATTTTTATAACCCCTAATGGAAATTTGCCACTTATAGCGCTCACTTTTCATAAGACCGACTATAATTACTAATTTTCCATTGAACCATGTATACCTATTTTAAAAGCATTTTAAGGCTTGCCAATTTTAATATGAATATATAGTAGGTACTAACTTATATATTTTCACTAATTTAACAATTCTACAAGACTTCATGTGCTGCTTTATAACGTTTAAATGCGCATAAATTTAGATTTTTGATTGGAAATGTATTGTATGTATTTATTTGAAGAGATGACAGGTGTCACTTCTTCCACCATTCTATTTTTAGATGTAATAGATAATAAATATTTATCACACTACACTCGCCCTGAATAAAAAAAACTGTGTGGGTCAAGGGACCCCTGGAAGAAACTATGCTTCCAAAGAGGAGATTGTACGGCATAATGTGTACTTATTTTTAACAAAATATTACCACATTTTCGATATTTTCACTCAGGGGAGAGTGGGGCATATTTGAATGAAAATTACATAATTTTTTAAACATTTATTTGAACTTTAATGATCCTCTTAGATTCTAATATTATTTTAACATCGTATACTGTAATTGATTAAACTCTATATTATTAAATAATAATTGATTAAAAAGTGTTAAACACAAGAAACTTTTTATTCATTTGTGCCCCATAGTAGGGATACTTTTGAATCCACGTGGGTCACGTTGAATGAGTCTTTATATTAAAAAAACTAACACACATAAAATTATAGATACTTAGGTGATATTTTCATAAACTCACTCAGTATGTAATTATAAATAAAGAATGTCTACAAGAAAGTCAAATTAAATTTTTATGAGCGTTTGAAATAAATTCATATTTTTACAACATTTGATATTCACTCGATTTCTCATGTAACGATTTTCTTATTTTGTTGTAATTAAAAAACGTATGACTGTAGGTACTTGAAAATTTCACTGAATGTTTAGCATTTTCTATACAAGATAAAATTTTGAAAATTATTTGACTCTTTTTGAGCTGTTTACGGACATTGTCAGTTTTCAATTTTTTTAGTTTTTTTTTTCTGTAAATATCAATAAAATTTTATTTGTTAGGTAAAAAAACGTGAAAATTTAATATAAGGCTCCTGATATATCATTCTAGTAGTAATTGAAAAATATTAAAAATACATACGCACAATTTTCGTTTATAAGCATTTAAAGTTCAAATTTTGACAAAATGTATTAAATTTATTATTTAATAATTATTTTGTAGTTAAAAATTTATCAAATGTTCAACTTTTATAGCTAATGATTGAAAATTTAAATAAAGGTTCCACATAAATAGATTATATATAAATTACTTTATTCATAATAATATCATCAAATATACTTGGTAATATCATAGGCTGACTGAACGTTTTTCTTATACAATGATAATATATCATTGAATTCAAATTTAACACCATCCATTACAGTGACCCACTTGTAACCTACTGTACAGCAGAGCGAAATCCACTTACCCACCTTTTTAATTTTGCATGTGCTGCTAAGTACTTACTAAATGTTTTTTTTTTTTTTGAAATCTCCTAATAATTAATAAACGGCTAAAAAAATAATAATTAAAATTAAAAACATATTTTTATTTTACGTTATAAATGTTGATAACAGATAAACAATATAACATATAGGGTATACAGTGTGACGAACCGTCTGTATTTTACTTGAATCTTATTCCTCACTAAAACGAGTATGAAAAAACCATTTTAAATGAACAAAATAGGAATTATATTAGTATATTTGTGACAATATGTTTAAGTCAAATGACAAAACACAGAAATTAAAGATGCAAAATAAATAACAAATTATTTTTATCAGCAATGGTTTGCCGTTATCTTACTTACATTTCATGAATACCTAAGGAGTTTATAAAATAATTTTTATATTACGTTTTTGATATTCTTTAGTTAGCTCTGTCTCTCTCTATTTTTTTTTGTTCAGCCTCAAGCATCCGGTAAGAAGCATAGCTTCAAAAAATACATCTCATTTCATATACATATTTATGTAATATTAAATATAGTTTTTGTCGATTTCGTGACTTTTAATGGATTTAGATATTGGACTTTCTCAAAAAACCTTAGATTTTCGGAGCAAGCATTTTAAATATTAGCCTACGTAATATTATTATTTTCTACGGAGCTCACCGAGTACGACGAATATAACAGAAGTGATTTGTTTACCCATACCTAATATTATTATGCACGTACTTTTTCATTTTATGAATATTAAAACAAACTAGCTATAGAAGGTCTCTAAATATATAGTTTGTCTGTATATCTTTAAATGGTTTTATTAGCATTGATAACGATTTCGAAATAACAATGAGCTTAACCTTCCGAGTACCTATTTAAACATAAGTGATATAAAAATAACTGTATAATAAATTATTAATATTTTAAATTTTTCTTATATTAAAGTATTAAATACTTAAGAAGATGCTACCCATGCATTTGTTGTCTCCGTCTTACCAACCTACGACATAGTAAATTTTCGTTCATTAGTTTCAATAGTGTGCTGTTTTGACACTAGAGCAAATTGACCTATTATAAAACGTTTAGATAATAGCATTATCTGTGCTTAAGCATTGGCTTTTATTCACTATTTTAATTTTCAAGCAAGATATGAGCATTTTTAATATTTCACATACCCATATTTTGGTTGAAAATAGAAATTTTTAAAAATCGCCAACGTTTAATCACAAATAATTTTTTTACCTAAAAGTTTTATAATAGGTCAATTTGCTCTAGTATCAAAACAGCGCACTATTGAAACTAGTGAACGAAAATTTGTTATGTCATGCGTGTGTAAGACGGGGACAACAAATATATGGGTAGCGTCCTCTTAAAAAGACGTATGTTGGTATAACATTAAAACTAGGAAATATATAATTATTATAATAATGAAGTAATCTGCAGTGTTGGATTTAAGGGGGTTAGCTAGGGATGCAATACAACGGGACCTCAAGGCTGAGTTGGTTTAAGGTGCCTCGTTACGTTGATAACCTACATTTTCTAATTTTTTTAAATTATAATTTATAAAGATTAATAAAAAATTATAAATAATTACCCAATACCGATTATTTTTAACTTTTGTGTACTAAGTTTCATCTCTACATGTGATTCAATTTAATAAGGAACACATGAGCCATGATATACCTACCTAGTTGAAATAATTTATTTTTTAAATCAATCTTTACTTTGATCAAATACCAAATAAACCATTGCACTTATGTCTTATATATTAAATGACATATAAATAATATTTTATTAAATATTAGTAGTGGCATCCTGGCCTTCTGAAACTGAGATCCGGCACTAAAAGTGCCTACTTATATAAAAATATGATCTGGCTCCGGTGCGTCTAGGTTTTATCGGAGAAACCGGAACAACAAACACGATGTGGTGGTGTACCCGATTTGTCTATCTATAACGCCGTGTTACCATAATTTATTTTACTACTAAAATGCAATCGAAAAATACATGTTTGATATTATAAAATAATAAAATAATAGTAGTGATGGGTCAAAATGTTCGAAATTCAAACTCGGTATGAAAACAATTTGAACCAAACTATCAAGCATAGTTTACTGTTCGAGTTAAAAATATTTGTTGAACCCGAATTTTTGGCCACAATAATTAGAAGATTAAATATTTGTACAATTTTTTAAAAGTTAATTTTTAAAAAAATTGGTCAAATGCAGCGAGGTGGAACTATTGGTTGCTATTTTGATTTTATCGTATTTATTATAATGAGAAAAATCTATGTTTTTGAAGCTGAGTAAAAGTAAAATGATGTAGCTTATTGAATAAATTTAAATATAATCAAATTCTTACTACAAATTTGTTAAACATACGTTTAAAAATAAAAAAAAACTAAAGTATTAGAAATTAAAATCCAAATATATAATATGTATCATGTTTAATTATAATATAACTCCTTTTTTTCTTTCGTAATTAATAATAATACGTAGTATAATACTATATACAGTTTTCAATGTTTTCTATTTTCATTGTTTTTTTTTTTTTACTCAAGCAAAACAAAAGATTGGACTTAGTTACTATTACTAATCCAAAGAATATGAATCCAACCGAAAAAGTACATGTCGTTGTGATATTAGGAAGAGTGCACGGATCCGAAACGCCCAGTTCCTATGTCTGTCAAGGTAAAACGTTTACAAAATAAGCACGTACAACTTCCAAAATAATTTAAACCATCAATTTTATGCAATAGGGATCATTGAATTTTTGATTAGCAATCATCCAGCCGTGGTACGTCTTCGAAAAAAAGTCGTCTTTCAACTAATACCGATGATGAACCCCGATGGAGTCACTTTAGGAAATTCTAGGTAGGTAATTATTTCCCAACAACTACATTACAACGTTCTTCTAAATATTTCGCAGCCATGGATACTTAGATTTAATTCACCAATGGATCGGTGGATACTTTATGGATGACGATCAATTATAACTCACATTGATTCGCTATGTAATAATTAAACACAAACCATTGTATCATAGTCAGAATTCTTATGACTTAATAACACGTTGTCAAAAGTCGATAACATTATAACATAATATTAAAATATATTAAACATATTATGAAAGACAGTAGTTACATAGTTGTAAAAGACATTTTTTTTTAATATTTCATTGTTATTAGACGAAGAAAGCAGAGGCGAACACTATAACTCAAACATTGTTGTTACAGGACCAATTTGCTGGGCATCGACTTGAACAGAGCTTGGCACAAGATATCGCAATGGGTCCATCCGATATTGTACGCCGTCCACAATCACTTGTTAGAAATCGAAAAGCACGAGGTAAGCTACTTATTTACTCACAGTGGCGTACATGGCTAAACACACTGGTATGTTCTCATACATGCTAAGTCAAGTTGTCTGCTTGTTGGTATTGTCAACCAAAAACGCAGAGAGGCTTAAGTCATAATTGAGCATGGTAATAATAAAAACCGGTAAACCACAATTGAGCATATACCTTTTTAGCGACACGATTAAGAATAGAGTATTTGAATGTGACGTTACCACATCATGTTATTTTATTTAATTCGTACCATATTTTGATTTTATTATTTTCATACCAAACTACTATTATTATTATCATCAAATAGATTTATGAAATGTGACTATTATGACTATGAAATCATGAATTTTTTTTAATTCGTACCATATTTTGAATTATTATAAATGTTTAAAAAATATTTTTTGTACAATATAGTTGAAATATAAAATGGCAACGTTGCAGAGTTTTTTATGCTCAATCGTGTAGGGTTTCTTTTGTATTTCTATATCCTTTAAAACGCCGGGAAATTTTCTCAATCATGTCGTAGCCACAAATACATGCCTGCGCCGACTGTAAGATATTTTGTCCTAGTTGAGTTAATACCAGTATATTTATAGCCCTGAGTGGTTTAGTCATGTGGCAGAGTGGTCAAAGATGACGCTTACAGAATAAACAAAAATTTTGAATATAGACCAAATCAAAAGTTCAAACCATAAAATAATTTAACATGTTGACTGATAATACAATAATAACCAATAAAATATTGAATCGTTAGAGTTCTTACTATTAAACGTTATTTCCCCGAATGGCAACAATCAAATATTTAAGTTTTTTATAAGTACAGTATTTATGTATTTATTCTTCAAGAAGAAAATTCAAAAGGCTCCGCTGAATAAGTTCGTATGGGGTCCCATGAGTTTTGAAATAATATTTAAAATATACTTAATACGAAGCACGAATTATTTAAAAAGTTTTTTGAAGTACAGCAATCAAAATGTGTGTATACATAATATTATATATTGTTGATTACAATAACATTTTTTTTACATCTAAATATATAACTTTAGGGCTGAGAATGGGATGTCTCTTTAGCTCAAGATAAATATTCCCATTATTATCTATGAAATTTGCAAAATACATTCTTTTTTTTTATAATTTATAAAAAAGTTTGTAAAGAAGCGATTTAAAATAGTTTATAATACATTTTAAATAGAAATGTGTAATTGTATGACTTTAATTGGTTACAACGTTAAAAATTTCGAAGTTTACCGAAGATATCCGATTTAATATTAGATTATTTTTCTTTTAAATTGTCTTTTGTTTTGCAACTTTGATATAAACCAATAAAATAAAAATAATATTCCTTTAATCGTAGTTCTTTGAATGATAGTTTTTTTGTGTACAATATATACGTTACACGGTAAAATGCTCTAAAAATAATAAAATTGTATTTATACTCGGCCAACGGTATATGAACGGATTTGTTACAAAACGAGCATACTTAGCATACCTGGCTTTGAAAAACATTGTGAAGTGCATTGAAATCCCTACCCTATGTCATATTAAATAAACAAAATGAAAAATTGCCCTCCCATACCACAGTTAGAATTTCTTGCTGCTCCACCGTTAAATACGATCTCAGTATATTATGGACAAGTATGTCATAACCATGATTCCTATGTGTAGGTATATTAATGTTTATTATTACTATGCGCTTAATGATGTGGTAAATCATCGTTTATAATTAAATGTAATTAAGAGTTTAATGTTCTATACACACATAATAATATTATCGTTATGATTTATTTCAGAACATGGAACTCGATTTGGTAATCGACATGCACGCTCATTCTTCTCTTCACGGTGTGTTTACTTACGGGAACGCATACGACGACGTGTACAGGTTAGATGGGGTCTTCTCTAAATTAAATTACATGCCCCGCAGGCCATAAGCTGTTTTAAAAACTTTCGTCGTGAATATAAACTTTCGTGACTGTGGGTAAACCCGTATAGTTGAAGTTTTAAATTTATACAGGGTGCATTTTTAATGAATCCTCGAGACAACAAAGTTCGTCGAGCGTTCTTTGCGCTCAAAGCCAAACCCGTATACCTATATAGGTACAGAGCGAATTTCGTTTTGCATCCAAATAATGTGATACCGACCCCATGGAAGTATATAAGGAAACGGTATGTATTGTTATACATTATCCTTGACGCGATAATTCCACCCGAAAATCTCGTTGAATCCAACAACCATCACACGTTTTAGATAAAATACAGGACAAACCCACACACTTTTAGTTGGTTAAAAACCTATACTTCCTTAAAGTTGGTGTGTCCAAAAACTGAAAATCTTATAATTACTTAAAAACGTATATATATATATATTTTTAAATATGTAAAATATATTATTTATCATATTTATTTAAATAAAAAATATAAATGAAATGCTGGCAGCAGGCACGCCCGGAAGATATTTACCGCCTGAGAATTTTAATGATTTGGATTTTTCAAATAAAAAATAAAATATAAAAATTCCTTCTTTGTTAATTTATAATATTTATGTCCATTGTTATGCCCAATATAGTAAATACATAGGTAAATTCTAAAGAATTATTCTAAGAAACCGTCGTCTGTTGCATTTTAGTAGTGGATACAGTCACGAAAGAACGGTGATACCACGCGTCTATTATACATTTAGTTTGGTCACTAATGATATTATTATTAATTTCGTTGAGAGGATTCGATACCATTTCTGTCTTTGTCTAACACACGCGTGACATAGGATCTCAATTGATCTTATAGACGTGCTGAATGATCTAATGAAGCGATAAGAATTCTAAAAACTAAAAATTCTAAAATTCTGAAGTTGTCGTCAAATCTACTTGAGATCGTTTTTTCCATATTTTTGACTTTTTGATTATTCAAAACTTCTTCAAAAATTGAAATATGACCTTTTTTTATTTACCCTTTTTTAATATAACGATTTTAAGAATTTGGGAGATAATTTCAAAAATTGGGAAAGTCGATTTTAAGTAGACTTGACGACAACTCCATTAGATCATTCGGTACATTTGGCAAAGAAAACATTAGAAATCCTATGTCACACCTGAGATAGACTAGACAGAAAATCACCGTATCGAATACCCTTAAAGGGCCTCACAACGGCTATTATTTAAGGGGCAACATTTAGGCAATTTTTATCAATTACTAGTCACAATAATAAAAGATTTAATTTTTACAAAGTGTTCCGTACGGTCTATAGACAATTCTGCTGAGTTCAAATTTTTTCAGAATAAAATTGGATAACGTAAACCTAAAATTTTATAAAAACTTAAGGACTTCTGAACTAAAATTTACGGCAGTAGCGAGGCCCCCTGTGGTCTGTGGTATAATATTATGGGTATGTTCGATCAACTCATTATAATAATATATTGGTGTGTACTGTATAAAAATAAAATATCATTGTACACTTGTAAACATAACACTATAAATTGTTTATTGTACTGTTACACTTCTATTCATATTTTGATTGCATTGTAAAACATTTCATGCTGAAAATTGCAATTCAAATTTTAAAACTAACTAATGATAAACTAGTTAAAAAAGCTTTGCGCTACATCAAACAAAAATACATTTCCTGTATCTCTATAAAGCTCTACATGGATATAATATTAAAAATAAAACTAATGTATCAACACAATTTAGTGCTAATTCATTAAATGGTATATTTTTCCAAACAATTAATTATTTTCTATTACAATTAATAACTAATTTATATTAATCATTATGTAGGTAAGTATCTAATTATTTACATTCAATATAAACTACGAATCCCTATAATTTTAAAAATTCATCGTAAATGTGTCATTAAATTAGAGTTAGAAGGGTGTGGGGGGGGGGCAAAGCACTTCACGCCTTATATTGACACTATAAAAGTATTTTGCATCTAGTGAACTACTTCTCTGCGGGCGCACATGGCTTTCAGCTAATAGTACTCATCACAATAATTACATTAGAGTTCTATATTATTTTACATGTTACAATATCAATATTACCTCGTCAACTTACTTTTAAATATAAGTATTTTTGTTTTTCATTTTAGTAAATTAAGATTATTACAATTTAAAACAAATACAGTGCTTCTACTAATCCTCTTGATAAACGTGTTAAAAGTGTTCGACGTTTGGAATACATCTGATATGTAGAATGCGTATTTTGCAATACAATATAAGTCGGTATAAAGTGTGCGAACTGCGGGTTTTATCTATCGACCTTTTTGGAGAAGAAATCATAAGTGCCCGGTTATTTGAATGCAACCGGAAAACTTTACCGGACGTTCCGGTGGAGTACCTACGATTGTGTACTTTTTACCTTTTTGGGTAGGTGCCGAAATAAAAAAGAACATGATTTTGATCTTTCAAAGAAGTATATACACGTCTGAGTGCGAAATTGGAAGCTACGTTGCCAAATTGTTTGTTATATAATATTATATACTAATATATATTATAAATGGCAAATGGTAAATAATTGTACAATCATTTCCAATTTTATGCATTTAAAATAATATTATTTTGTCTTCAATTTGTTTGACTATTTTAATCTAATCAAGATATCACAAAAAAGTAAATAATTCAAAAAATGTAATTCAATTTTAAAGCCCCGATACCTATTTCCAATTATGGATGAATACCTAAGTAGTGGAGTACATTTTCAAGTATGATATAAAGACTAAAATATAAGTTATAGGAAGTTTGTTTTATATCAACAATATAATAACAAGTAATAATAATTGATAACCTACTATTATGGTAACGTATAGGTAGCTGATATTAAAGATGGGTCCCATAAACCCAATGAAATCCGAGCTGATTTCATATCAATGATAGTTCGTAAAAAATAAAATAATAAATATATCATATAATAATATTATACTAACTATAAACGTTTCTAACACAAATGTTTACTTTAAAGTAATACGACGAGTTTAAAATGTATAACCATTGTACATTAACGTTATAATAATGTATATTATAATATGATGGCATTTTTGATAATCAAAGCTTTCATCATGCATGTCTATAGGTTTATTATGATTATATATTTTTGTTCTTGTAATGGTCAATTTTACGTGTATGTATGTATCATATTATCAATTATCAGTGTTGTAAACTCTGAGTAGAGTGATATATGGTATTGGTTTTAAATTATACATGAGTATAAATATATGTGTGTGTGTGTGTTATTTTTGTGTGATTGTTGTTGCCTTTTTTTAAACGACTACCGTCGTGATTATTCATATTATTATTTTACTCATAAACGTTGCTACATTTTGATTCATAAAATCATAACTCCAATTTAGTTTTCTTATACGGATTTATAATGAATTTAAGTTACTATAGCTCCGCTAAAAGCATTACACTGTGCGCTTGTCATGTCTATTTTAAAGTTAGCTATTGTAATTTTGGACCCTCATACCACAAGTGATATGAACCAACTTGAAAGGGTTCAACGAAGTTTTGCTGCCTATTTATTGAAAATTAAACATGACTATTATACCTCAATACCTCATTATTATGAACTAGTATCAAATAGGCTATGTTTTTAGTAGCTAGCTAATAGGCGAGTTATCTTAAACAATAGGTCTCCATACGCAAACTTATCGATGGCTTGATTGATGGTCGAGGGTTACTTTCTATGGTTAACTTTAAAACTCATTGTCTTCAGGTCCGTTCCCCTATCCTTTCACTTTGCCATTTTGTACGACAAACTATTCTCGTAACCGGTTAATATATAGGACGATGCATATTGCCAACGAAGATCCATTTTTTAATTTTCATTGTTCAGTTAATTATAATGTGCTCTTTTGGATTTTACATCTGTCCTATTGTGTTAACTTAACTACATTTTTGAATTGTATATCTGTTATTTTGTTTAATTTGTATGTGTTCTTGGGATCGCCACCTGCATTAAAATAAAAATAAAATAAACTACTAACATATTTTATTAAAAAGTAGGTATAATCTGCACAATATTTCTTATAGTTTGACGCATAATATTGGAATAAATAAGTTCGGTGGTTCATTAGTTAATGAACTTTGTAAAAAACAACGAACTGTACACAATTTAAATTAGCAAATTCTGCTTTCTAAAGAATGGAGCAATTTTTTTACTTTTTGTACTAGCTCGAGCCATGACTATGCAGGGGCTGGATAAATATGTAATAAATTATCCTTAAAAATATAGTTTAACAGGTCGTCTCCAATCTGAATCATTTTTCGTATATTATGATGTATCATATTATTGAATTCAAATTTAACACATCCATTATAGTGACTTACTCAATTACGAGGTTCACTTGAAACCTACTATACAGCAGAGCGACTTCCTTAATATAATTACTATTGCAAGTATTCAATATGTGCTGAATAAGTATAAACAATATTTTATACATATTTGTTTAGTCATATTGTTTAACATTAATTTTATCCCGAGAACAGTCTTGAAATTTTTTTAACCAAAAAGAACCTGTAAGTACTGAAAAATCGTTCAAATCTGGGTTCCTAAAAACATTTAATGTTATAATGACTGCTGAGGTTTTCGTTCAGTATTTGTCCATAAGTTCCAGTTTTAATTACTTCTAATGGTTCGGTTCCATTCCTTGGAGTCCATATATAATAGTCTAACTTCGGAGGCCGCGTATAGATGATAGTACAATTTCCTCAGACCGTAATGGTTTGGTTAAAAACATAGCCATCTCTAGCTAAATCATAATATTATGATCATTTTAATGTCTATCCAACTCGATTTGATTATAACCCGAACTCTAATGAATCCAACAGTATTAAAGTCACAAACTTTAAAACACCCATTACCCATCTTTCATTATCAAAAACTGACGTATAACATTTATATGTATTATATGGTGTAATAAATCAAAAATATATTGTGTAATCGGTCTATAAATGATAATATTTAACTCGAATTCAAATAATTATCAACGAAAATATCGATTTACTCAACCCTTATCGATTATCCACACCATACACAGAATTCTATTGAAGGCACCATAAATAATATTTCTTTTTTACCTACCTAAGTTTTATTAGAACCTGTTTGTTTTAATTAGTATTATAATACCTAATTAACTTTAAAGTTAAACTTCAATCTTTGTTTAATTATTCACACAAATCGAATATTCACACCTCCCTTGGTCCCAATTAGTGCGAATAATTGATGCTCTGCTGTAAGTAATTAATTTTTGTTTTTATCTTTGGTAGTTTCGTTTATTAACGGTGTGATATATTTCTACGGTTGAAACCGCTTGGAATTAAAATAAATAATTACAAAATACCGAGAAAAAACCTCATCGAACTTTTATATTTCTTTACCTGTATAATGTAAAAATCTTTACCTATACATTTTGATTCTGCTTCTGTCTTATATAGTTCAATAGTTGAGTACCTATCGAGCTCTGTGCAATAAATTTAAATCATATTATTTAAATTTTATGTGGAACAAAAAAATGATTGGTCTTAAAATTTTTATAACGACGAGTAAGTGGCGTATTTAGGGGGGTGTCCTAGGGGTTAAACCCCCCCCTCCCAATTTTTTTCTTAGTTATATTCATTACTGAAGTATCACAAAATACGAATAACGAAAAATTTTAAAACTGCTTTGAAAAATGAAAATTGAATAATGTATGTTTCATATTTTCATCTTATACCAGATAATAGCCAATAGGTATTAGCATTGATTATATATATTGTGTGTATATATATATAAATAGCTCTCTAGGTGCAGGCAGTGGTGAAATAACTAAAATAGTCACAACATTGTAATTTGTAGTGTGGCACGACGATTGTAGTCGGACCGGTCGCAACTGGTAACCAAAATAAAATAGAATATTGTGAACTATGTAATTCTTAGAATTGTATTATCGTTTCGGCTAGCCGTATTATTGGCTATCGCCTTATTATCTTTCTTCAAATACAACAATTATTATTATCTACGATAGCAAAAGACTAACGATATAAAGTGTACTATTGACAGTTGTACACTCGAAGTACAACAATATTATTTTTTTCTGAACTGCTGCCGACTGTTGACGTCGTCAATACGTCAAATTTACGCAAGTACAACATTATTGTAATTTATTTTTATAACTTTTAAGCCTTTAAGGAGTCGTACGTAACTATGAATTATACCTAATATGTAAAAACAATAGTTTAATTAATTAATTTAATATAAAATTAAAGAGTATTTAATAATGTCATTGTGCTTTTAAAACAGTGAAAATGGCTCAAAAGAAACAAACTTCTATTTCGTATTTTATGAAAATATCTTACTGTCGTAGTCAACCCGATTATAAGCAGGACATTTCCTCATGGATTACGTCTGAATTAGAAGATACGTCACGTTCATTATCATCCCCCTCCAAAAAACGAGCACATTCTTCTATGATTTCTTCAATAAAATACAGATGATTCAACCCCAATATCAGATCTCGTCTCAAAAACTATTGTTGCTGATTCTACTAATGTTATGAATGTATATGATATAGGATTTTATTTAAATCGTACATTATCATATAATGAAATATCTTATATTATGAATAATCTATGGGTGCCAGATATCAACTACAAATTTCCAATAAAAATGTATATGAAAAAAAACAAGCAAGTAAATTTAAAGTTTCAATATTCGTGACTTCTGAAGTATCCATGGCTATGTTGTTTCGAAAAAGAATGCGGCGCTTTTTGTAAATTTTGTCTAGCATTCGTTAAGTCTGGTGTTGGATATAACTCAAAAAAGCCAAATTCTTTTGTAGTGACTAAATTCGATAACTGGAGAAAAGCACTGGAAGGATTTCAAAACCATAATGAAGCAAATTATCACAAAACCTGTTTATCCGATTCTGAACATTTTCTTAAAGTACAAAAAATATTAATGAAGACATATCAGTAGAACTAGACTCCAGTAGAAAGAATCAAATAATGAAAAATCGCAAACTTTTAACTCCTATAATCGAAGGAATCATTTTATACGGCAGGCAGAATATAGCAATTAGAGGTCACAGAGATTCCGGTAAATTAATGATCGACCAAACTGATGATGAATATGAAAACAATGAAGAGAATTTTCGCGAAATTTTACGGTATAGGCCTCGAGGTGATGAGCAGCTTAAATTATTTTTAGAAAGTAATGGACATTTAAAATACACAAATCCGACGATTCAAAACGAAATCATCGAATCGTGTAACCAAATTTTATTGAAACGAATTGTGAGTAGAGTAAACTCTACTCAATGTTTTTCAATACTCGCTGATGAAACAGCTGACATTGCGAACATCGAACAAGTAGCATTGTGTGCAAGATACCTCGATAAAAATAATATGATATTAAAAGAAGAGTTTATTCAATTTATACCTACGTTTGATACGACAGGAAAAGGTTTAGCATCATTAATATAAAAAAGCTTGCACAATTTTGGTATAGAAACAAAGTACATGCGAGGACAAGGTTATGACGGCGCGGCTGCAATGTCAGGAGAACTTAACTAGACTTATATAAGGTATTAAGATGTATTATAATCAGGTATGAATTAGAGATGAAACTATGTTAATATTTGTCATTAAATAATTGTTGAGATCAGGAGTCAGGACACCCCCCCCCCCAAAAAAAAACCCCCAAAATACGCCACTGGTGTAGTGTGTTGTTATTTGTTACCATTATTTTTCTTGGGCAATTGGTTCATCTATTTCACACAATAAAATAATCAAATGTATGTGTAACCATTCATATAATTTATCCATCTTGTAAACAGATTATTAACTATTATATTATTATACACACATTTCAGACAGGTCGTTTCCACACTTTTCGATTCATTTTCGAAGAATTAACTCTAAAAATTCTGTTGAAAACGGCGAGGTAAATAATTTATATTTAGCTGGTAATATACTAATAACATAACATACATATATATATCTAACATTGGTTCATTGATTTTGTTTAAATAAACTATAAATTGAAATTCAGAGAACACTATAAAGTTAAATTCTTGTATTTCCGTTTAATCCATTAATGAGAAAACTTTATAATACGATTTTTTGGACGTACGCGTTAATTGGTTTATTATTACAGATTAATAATTTAATACCTACGCGATTTTAAAACAATAAGTACGGAAAGACAGAATAATCGTTCACCTCATTGTAAGTCAGCATTAGTTCGTTATAATATTTTATTTAAAAGTTCGATTTACTATTGTGTTAATTAATGTTTTTAAATTTGTAAGTGGTATTCATTACTGTTAAGTAGTTTCTTGCAATTTCCCAAACAGTTCCCAAACAAAAAATGTTAGTTTTAAAAGTCAATTTCAGTTTTTGACTTGGAGGGGCTTAACATATTTAATTGAAACAGACCCATGGGTGGCTCTGCACCAGTGTCGTAAATGATGTTTATCTAAATGGGAAAGGGCCCCGAGCAGTAAATAAACTAGCCTCCCCTCCCCCAACGAATATTAACTTTTCAAAATTCAAAATAAACACGGAGTATTTTGGGGCCCCAGAGCACTGCCTAACTTTTATCTATGTTATCTACGCCACTGCTCTGCCGCCGCCCCTCCCCACCCACAGTCTATTCAAATACCTTTAAAATGCATTACATATACTTGATGTAATAATGTATTTATAATTTTTTTCTTCACCTACTTTCCTACATTTAATATATTATAATTGTAACCATCGATTCGAAATTGCAAATGTATAAAAAAGAAACACCACTATCGAGTACCTATCAACTATATTCTAGATAAATTTAAATGTTATTAGCACCTAATGTAATGTAATTATTTATTTGTAATACTATTATTAACCTTACATTATTATGTTCTGTGGGTGCCACTGGATGGATCCGTTAATCGATATCAGCTACTATGGAAAAATTTTGTAGGGGCTACATTTAATATTGAAGAGGCTAAGCCTCTTCAAGTCCCTCCCAAATTGCGCCCATTTTATAAAAGTATAACTACCTGCCATCTTAGAGCCAAATATCTGTTTCGTTAATGTGATAGATTCCTGATCAGTGATCTTTATACGGTTCACAATTCACAGGAGTGCAATATTTAAATAAGAAAACGATATGTATGATAACATCTTCGTAAAACCCATAGTTCAATCTAATACTATACAGTGCTATTGCTTCACTTAAATCTAAAAACTGCCAGTTATATACAAATACAAAAAAAAACATATTCTTAGCCAATAGCCCTATAATATCTATTATTTTAATTTAAAACCCTTCTTCGTTAGATACTCTTAGTTTATCTCCTCCTGTTAATCATTTATAGCTTATGATACTCTGTGCTATTTGCAGGGATTAAAGTGAGGGGGCGCAGGGGGACTCAGTCCCCTTACCACGGACGGCGGTTAAAAGCGTCCTCTTCAACAAATTAGGATTTTATACATTAGACATTAAACGTAAAATTATGTATGGAACGCTTAAGACTATATGGAGATATTAGTCCCCTCTGGAATTTTTTCTCACTTTGAGCCCTGGCTACTTATAATTATTTTCCTTATCATACTTACTTCAATGTCAAGCCAGTGAAAGTGTGTATATAGGTATTTATGATTTTTGATTCAGCGTTACTTCATACGTAATACGAATATATGCGTCGGAGTGTAGTTGATTATAATATCATGAAATGCTTTGTTTTTTCCATTTGAAGCAATAAATGTACCTATACCTACATAATTATTAACTAAGAGAACAATATATTTACGGCGCACGTTTTAAACACGAATACGAAAATAATATAATGCTTATCAAACTATAAATGGCTTTGTACATTTTTTTCAGGTACGAAAAACATATTCTGTTTCCGAAATTGTTGTCCCAACACATTGAAGGTTACGAACAAACGCATTCACTTTGTAACAGAGATTTTAAAAAATGCGGAACGTCACGGAGGTAAATATATCATATACAATATACCTATAGGTATTCCTATCAAAATTAAAGATAGTAATAAATTGTACAAAACATTTTATATTTAAATAATTTAATTATTCCATTAATCAGATTAGAACACGACGTAAGTAATTAGTCCTAGTTTGTATTTCAGATAAATTGTGGTAGTTGGTACAATAGGTACCTTTTTAAAAAATAAATCAACTTGTCTTTACTAACCAAAACTAGTGTAACGTAATTACGTTTAATATATACTTCAGAAATAAAGTAGGTTAGTATAAAACGCATGTAAATGATACAGTTTTTAAAAACCACAGAAATTATAAAAAAAAGTCTCTATTATTATTGTTTTTTTAATGATATTTGAGTATCATAAGCAAAACAGTAGTATACGGTGAAAAATAAATAGAACTCTCGACTTTGTCAGCAGTACAAATTAAAACAATATAAAATATATAAAAGGTACCTTCGTTGCTTCGTCTAAAGTTTAATTGTATAATTATATTTTCCGGTCTTCTGCAATATTGCCAAGACGAGAATTTGTTATTTGAGTGTAACTTTAGATCGTTGTGCGAGAATTTTGTACAACAGAACGCATCTTAATAATATTGTTGTCATGGCTAAAGCATTCAAATATTCAATAGCAGTAAAACTAGCCAAAGCTTACGATGCGATAAAAAATTGAGCTGAAAATGAAAATAATAAAAAAAAGATGGGTAAGTGGATGTCGCTCTGCTGTACAGTAGGTTGAAAGTGGGTCACTGTAATGGATGGTGTTAAATTTGAATTCAATGATACGAGTATAATATCATTGTATAAGAAAAACGATTCTTAGCGAAGACGGACAGTCAGCCTATGATATTACCAAGTATATTTGATGATATTATTGTGAATAAAGTAATTTATATATAACCTATTTACGTGGAGCCTTGTTTTCAATTTTAATTCCTTAGCTACAAAAGTTGAACATTTTATGAATTTTTAACTACAAAATAATTATTAAATTATAAATTTGATAAATTTGTAAAAATTTGGACTTAAAATGCTTATAAAAAAAAATTGTGCCTATGTATTTTAAATATTTTTCAATTACTACTAGAATGATATATAAGGAGCCTTATATTAAATTTTTACGCTTTTTTACCCAACAAATAAAATTGTATTGATATTTATAGAAAAAAAAACTAAAAAAATTGAAAACCGACAATATACGTAAACAGCTCAAAAAGAATCAAATTATTTTCAAAATATTATCATGTTTAGAAAATGCTAATATAAACATCCAGTGAAATTTTCAAGTATCTATAGTCATTCATTTTTTAATTACAACAAAATAAGAAAATCGTTATACATGAGAAATCGAGTGAATATAAACATTAACAACTGTTGATATAGACAAACGTATGGATAATCTTATATTACATTTCAAATCTTAGATTTAAAAAGAAAAATTGTTATGAATTCTCAACTCAAAATAATTTGCTAATTTTCGTGATTTTTACGTATTTTGTCAAGATTTGAACTTTTAATGCTTATAAATAAAAACTGTGGCTAAGGATTTTTAATATTTTTCAAATATCATTGTAACAATATAGTATAGGAGCCTTGTATTAAATTTTGAAGCGTTTTTACCCAACAAATTAAGTTTTATTGACATTCATTGAAAAATAAACTAAAAAAGTTGGAAACTGAGTATATCCGTAAACAGCTCAAAACAAGTCAAAATATTCTGAAAATTTTTCGTGTATAGAAAAGGCTAATTTAACCATTCACTTAAAATGTCATGTGTTTACGATCATTTGTTTTAGAGTTACACCAAAAGCCAAAATCTATTTTGTCAAAAACCGATTTTGCGTAAAAATTTCCGTTCTTCCTTAATTTTTCTTTTGTTTTTCACGGCGCTTTTGATAACTACTGGAAAATTTTTACTTTAGACCCCCCCCCCCCCCAAAGTACCAACTAGATTCACTTTCCTATCAAAAATATACAGTTGAAAAAAATCTAAGCATTTTTATGGTCCTAAAAGGTGATGACAGACACAAAAATAAAAAAAAAAATTAAAAAATTAAAAAAAACACACGTCATTGTAAAATTAATTCATTCATCGTTCCACTCAGAATCTAAAATGTTACTGATGAAGTCACTTTGCTGTAAAGTATATATCTAATAATTGAGTAGGTCACTGACCTCTGTAATTCATGTGATGAAATTTAATTTATACGATAAATCATTGTATACGATTCCGAGCAATCTGAGCCATGATGACTACCTATACTAAGTCTGTACGCATAATTATTATTATATTATTCTTCTAAGGATATTTTATATTTATTTTTCTATTGCGAGTATAGTAACTTATTTTTCTATAAGTAATACGGTAAGGTAAACTAATTTTTGACAAAAAACAATCCCATAGGTACCTAACAATTATTTTAATATTATTTTAACGTACCTATGAGTACCAATATAGGTACTACGGAACAGTGTGATTAGGTTTGGTTTGATATTAAATGTAAATAGCTTAAAATGAATCTAAATATTTTATTTTTTCATAGAAAATAATATCACGTATAGTAAATAACAATTTAAGTAGTGGAATGTGTCAAATTTATACGTTTAATATTTTTTGAATAATAATAAAATAACAAAAAGCTGGTAGGTAAGTGGATGTCGTTCTGATGTACAGTAGGTTACAAATTTGTCAATGTATAATGGATTGTATTAAACTCGAATTCAATAATATAATATCATCATATATGAAAAACGATTCTAAGCGGAGATGGTTTGTTAGTCTGGATATTTTATATTGGTTTTATTCATTATGGCCTGTAAGTTGAATTAATATATTATAATATTATTATTTTTTATTCGTTTCTATGATGATAAACAAAGCGTTAGAAACCGGTTTTTTGTAATTTGTCGGTGGTTTTTCCCGTAGCATTAAATAGTTATTGAGAAAATCAAAAATTGACCTTTCTCGATCCAATTTACTAAAATATAAGATACTATTTGTTGAAATCGAAGCCCTCCATCTGGTAGAAATTTTGTATGCAGAATAAAAAAAAAAATTAAAATTAAATAAACACCATTGTAAAATCACTAGCTACCTCGCTCCGCTCAGAATCTAAAATCGCTACAGGATAAATTTTATATTTCATTTTTTTCTTTGATTGTTTTTTAAGTACCTATAAGTACTGGGATTTTTTTCAACTTAAAAAGTACCACATATATCTGATTTGCTACTAGATACCAACCTTGACGTTTAAGAATAAACATTTTTAGTCCGAAGGGTGTGACCTGTGTGCAACTCACTTGCGAACATTCAATTTATTTTACCTGAGACGTTTTACTCACTTGTGCACAACGAAAACGAATATGTATTTTTAAATGTTAACCTACCTAGGTAAATTAATTATCGGTCTTAGATATCAGTAATAATTATCAAATATCAATATATAAGTATATTTTAAAATAAAAATAATGTGTAGATCATATAATTTTGGACTGTATACGTCGTACTTTCACAGTGAACACATTTGTTAGTGACTGTGTAGTACTGTATAGTCTGTTGAATCGAAGACCAATAAATATTGTACAGAAACTTAGGCACTTTTGCGGGCAAACGAGTTTACTTTTTAGGATTTTTCGTCACAGGTATTAGCTAAAATGTATGTGCGCAATAGTGTTGTGTTTTTTTATGCAAATGAGTTGAAAAAAGGTAAATGTGCTAAAACGAGTTGCAGCCGGTAGTGACATAGGTACGTAAAACACACACACACACATTATTCGCTCAGAATCAAAAATGTCAATTGAGCCGTTCTTTCAATTTTGATGTAATCGTGTTATTATCTTTGGCCTTGGCCTTTGCGATATTTTTTTTGTTTTTGTATCTATATCAAGAGTTACTTTCTATCAGCTAGAAATATCAATTAATCTCATGAAACTACCAAGTATGTAACTACCTAACTATATTTAAATGCAAACCTACGCAAAATATGTTTTTGTAATTTTATCGTAATTTCAATTAATGAATTAAAATTTATGAACTTATATGTTAGTTGATCATTTTGTGAAGAACGTAAGTCTGGCTAAAATATGGATAGTGGTCTCTACCTGTGGCCACCGTGATATCATTTCGGGTACCGAACCCAAAATTCAATTTTTTATTATGCTCGCGGGGTAGACTCAGTTCGTGCGGAAATATCACCTCCACGAATTGAAATCGTTATGAATAATATTATAGTCTTCAAACGCTGGTTAAGTTATGGCTATTAGAGAGCCTTCGAATCATGTAGTCAGACACCGATACGAGAAATACGTGTGTTACAGAAGTATTTGCATAA
This sequence comes from Sitobion miscanthi, assembly GCA_008086715.1. NCBI lineage: Eukaryota > Metazoa > Arthropoda > Insecta > Hemiptera > Aphididae > Sitobion > Sitobion miscanthi. Next base: position 19,301,390 of record CM017804.1, read on the forward strand.
TTGTGCACTAATTAATATTATGTATAATGTGACCACTATATTCACCCATTTTCGGTACATAAAAGGAGTTGTAGTATATCTAAGGCCACCTGTACAAATATGTGCACTTGGGAGTGTGTGTGTGTGTGTGACGACATGAATATTATTAAGTCAATCTAATTATCGTACACAGGACGCTATACGTATCCGCGGACTTTAAACCGCACGTGAGCAAAATTTTCGTCCCGCCTTTACTTAAGTAGGCATATATCTTACGTCGGGACTTACGTGGCAAGTACGGGTGAATGGCGGGTGCATCATGAAGAACGCTTACGGCGGTCTGTATAGAAGTATATCATAACATGTATAGTTTGATAGTTAAAAAAATCTCAGTCCGTAAGACTAATACATTATTGTCTTGTGAGAAGGGAATTAGGGAACAGACAAATTGGGGGTGGCCACCCGTGGCGGAAAAATGTTGAGAACACTGACATTTTCGAGGCTTGATTTCAGCTTCCTAAGATTTACAGTGTTCTACTCTGTAGATCACAGGATAAATATAAAAATTAAAATTAAAATCGTTTTCATCTTTTTTTTAAATACAGAGCATATAGTGCATATTTATAGATATATTTAAAATAGACAATTAATACTTACACTGTCTATTGTAAACATGTATTATATAATAGGTACGTATTTTATGCTGATGTAGGTAATGGTTATAATAATAGTGAACACACACACGTACACTGCATATATTATGAGTGTATGACTGCATGAGGACCAATGAGATATTGAGATATAGTCTATACATCGATTGTATAATAATGATAAGCTATACGAGTATACAAAGACGCCTTTAAGTTACAAGTGCTCGTTCACTCATTATCTTGACAGTGTTCGTGTTTAGTTAATACATTGTTAGTATGATATACGTTTTACATTTACGCTCTCGTTATCGCGCATCTATATATTATATATATTTATATTCCAAGTTAATTAATAATTATTATACAGTCAGCTGTCCTGTTTATTTTATCATAATATGTTTGTTAGATACTACTGAAATACATATTATTATTAACAACTTGTGCGTTTTTCGATTCTTTGTTCGTGTCTCTGTGACTCTGTACGTTTCTTCTTCCCAAAATATTTTATAGATGTTAATTGCCTCAGTTTTAAACTTTTTGACAGGTATAAGAGAGTAGTTATATAATAAATGGCTGCATCATGTAATTTGCTGTCGGATGGCAGATTTCTCAACACAGCACTAGACTCTTACGCATAATAATTATTACACTGGGCTTTGCTTGAATAAAAGTAACATCGCCGCAAGCCTATCATAATTTATATTCTATGGGCTATTATTATGGCAGTGCATCCTACAGTAGTTATTATTTTTATTTTTCATTTCCCAGGTAGAATCAGTGGCGTAGCCAAGGGGGTGTTTTGGGTATTTAAACAACCCCCCCCCCCATCGGCCATATTTATATACAAAACATAAACGTACTACATGATTTAGACTTTTATAAAATATGTTGTCATATGGTACTATTTCATATTTGATATTATAAATGAAAAATAATTATTAAATGGAGTGTGTAAAGTCCCATGTTATATATTTTTTCCTTTAATCTAAGGAGCTAAATTATATTTATTTAAACAATCTGTTGCGTTGGTAATTTTTTCGCATGATTTTTTGGCAAACATTTTGATTTTGTCCTGGATGGATGATATCTTCAAACCTCGATGGATGACTTCATTCAAGTCGAACTGGTATACTGCTACAATAATAGTAAGAAGGGCACAAGTGTCATTATCTAGATAATAGTCTTAACTTTAAATTTTATAGGAGCTCAATTCGCTCAAGTTTTTAAACTAACGGAGATAAATGTGTTCTGCTGAGCGTAAAAGTTTATATATTACGCACTTGTAAGACATAGACAATAAATGTCACTGTAACGTCCTCTTGATGTTAGTCAAAATGTTTAGAAAAAAATACTAAAACAAGTCAAATATGTCTTCATTTTATTGCGTGGGCACTGGGCATTTCTTTTGTTAGTATTCATTGTAATTAGTTTTCAACACGTTGTACAACGATAAATTATAAACCTCTTTAAGTCAGCTATTTATAGTATCATTGTATGTTTATTACTTATTAGTAATTATTATTATATAGATAGTTAGTGGATACCCTAAAACAAAAATTTGATCAGATTAAATTAGATAAAACTAAATAAATCCAAAAATTTCAAATAATTATAAATAGCACAAAATGATACAAAATATTTGTATTATTATGAAAATGTTATATCTAAAGAATGCTAATATTATATATATATATATAAATAATTCAAGTCCCTACAAATATGAAAACAAAATTGAATTTTTCAAAACTGATAAACGATATATTTTCATTTTGTCATATTTTATTAGTTTTCCCAACCTATCATTAATAAAAATTCTGACACTTTCCAGGGGTTTTAACCTACATCCCCTATACAATTTTACACCAGAAACCATTCTCAAAATGTATGTAATGTATGTTACTTAGCATTTTGCTTTTTTGAAAGGTGATGACAGACTAATATAACATATTAATAAACATTGTAAAAGCAGTAAAGGTATCTAAAACTATTTTTGTTCGTATCTTTGATTAATAAAGTATTTTTTGTGTATACAACTAACTGAAGCTTTATTTTTCTTGTTTGAGGTTAAGTTTTTTTAATAATATATAAGAACAACGTGGAGTATACACAATTGACTTATCGTTTATTATTATTAATTTGTAACACCCAAAGGGGTGGAAGTGGTTTGCTGCAGGGGGATGGAATGTAAGTATAGACTTTGTACCTATATAGTATATGTGTGTCGTGTGTGTGTGTGTGTGTAATATAGAAAATAGCTTTATTATAAACATAAAACCACAACCGCGAAATGTCTCCGGTTCGTCTAAACCACAATTATCTAAACCATCGTCGTATACGTGCTTACGTGCAGAAAACGTGCCGCATATGAACGAAATTATAGGCGAAATAACAATGCAATACGTGATGAACTTGTAGAATATTTTAAGCATAGCTGCACAAGCATGCGCACGGTGTATAGTTGACTTATCAAGTTCTATATGTGAAAATGGTAGCTATAAATGCACAACTGTATAAATAGTTATTTTACGCGTGAATATCAAACTATAAAACATTTTAAACTTCAGACATTGATAAAAATATTTGTTGAAATACACTCAACTTTATTTTTATCTCCAGTAATTAAAATTTATGAGGAACCTAATAAATGTTCAAATCTTTGATATGAATATTTTATGATTTTTTAAGCCCCCAAAGTACCAACTATAGATCTAATTTGCTACCAGAAGCCTGCGCCCTCAAAGTTGAAAATCTAATTATTTTTTTCTACTAGAAAGTGTCATCATCAGACACACACAAAAAAAATAAATAACATCATTGTAAAATCAATGCATTCATCGTTCCGCTCAGAATCTATAACATAGGTAGGCAGACATTCCTTTTGATAATCAATTTTAATATCCAATGGCCAATTATTTATCACTTAATTCAAATATAATACTCCATTACTGCAGTGGCTTACTCATAATATGACTGTACTTGACATTCGACGCCAGTAGGCTATATAGTAATACAAGAGAGTGACTTTGCCGGATAGTTGTTTTTTATCGCGTTGTGATAGTTCAGAACTTACCTGAACTTATTACATTACATACCGTTACGTGGTATATTATACGGTAACAGTAAAACGTTGTGGTATCGCTATGGTATACGGCAAGGGTTGGCATTAACGAGTTAAAAGTTAATTTAATTTTAACTTTTTAACTTAACTAGTTACTTTTGGCTTTTGGCTTTTCATTAACTTAACTGTTAACTTACTAAATTTCTTTTTTAATTAACGTGAAATTAACGAATTAATTATTCATTTTAAGAAATAAGTTAAGTTAATTTATTTAATTTTTAATTTTATAATATTTCACTATTTCAGTCTATTTCGTTTTCATGTCAAAAAATATTTACCATGAATTGTTTAAAGTTAAAAATGTATGACATTCCAATCTAACTATTATATGGAAATACTGGATAAAGTATAAACATTATAATCTATAATTTAGTTTTGGGTTGGAAATATTAAGTATGCTAGTGTTGCATAAACAAATTAACTTTTTTTCAACTCAACAAAAAGTTAACAAAAAATAAAAAATGTGTATTAACTTTTAACTTAACTGAGTCAACCTATATTTAAACTAAATTTTAACTTTTAACTTTTTTGTTATTGGTGCATATAAACTTGGTGTTATTAACTTTACTTAACTGAGTTAAAAAAAATGCATTAACTTGACCAGCCTTGGTATACGGTATATCCCCGGTAACAGATTAATACCGAACGGGGGAAATTTTCGAAGATTTTCTACTAGACAAGAGCACGAGACACTGTAAGTCTTACCGAGTACAATAATTTAACGTGTACAAAATATTGAAATAAAATATGATTAATATAATAATATATGTTTTACTTAACCGATAGCAATACACTATAATACACGGAGCGAGCAATGAAACGATCTTGAGACATACGTAGGCGTATATCTAGTACAGACCGAATGATTATTATATTATACATTTTGTTAATTACTCGAATTAGTTATGCCTATATTACATAAATAAGTTGGGACTCCATGCAATTACAGAGTGAATGAAACGCACGTGTCTGGGATAGGTATATTATGTACATTATAACAATGAAATATAAATACTGTACAATGGTATCGAAGTTCGAGCCCTCTATAGCATTATATCATTCAAATTATCCCAATGGAATTAAAATATTAATTAATATTATTAAACCTAATAAAAAGATATATTAATATCAGTATAGGAAATTCCGAAGAATCATATTATACGGCTGTAATGTACATTTTCACATTATTATATTACTCAGTAACATTATTTATATTACTAGCTACGCGACGAAAATTGTTTGACTGTTGGCAATATTACTCAAACACGTATATTGATATTATATTTTCCATGAACAGAGACATCTCCGTGCAGTTTGACATTATCGGTACTAAGTATTTCCTTCACTCAGTAATAATTTTATTTATTACATCTTGCAGCGTGGGTACCTACTAGGTTATATGTATATAATATTCTTGTTCGGAGAATTCGGTCACCACTTATCATTATTACACGGTTGAATAGACCATTTTTATTTAGTTCAATATAATGACAGAACTCAGAAGTGTTCACTGGCCCCAGATTCTATAGGTGTCACGGGCGTCCCGTGGTGGGGTATAACGGGATGATCCCCCCCCCCTCAGGATTTTAATTCTGTTTGCAAAAAAATTTTATTTTATATTCATTTTAACATAATAACGTAATTATGTATAATTTGTACATTTAAGATAATATTACGATATATTAATTATTAGGGTTATGAATTTTCTTTACAAAAAAAAATCGTAACTAATTTTTAAACTACCTTTGCCCCGCCCCTCGAAAAATTTCCGTGGACGACCATGATATGTGTACTTGTTTATTTAAAAGATCCGATAACATCTGATGTACCCATGTAGAGTTACAAATTATTAGTGTGTTTGACTTCTATTCCAGCTATATATACTATATATAAGTATTAAATACATTTTGATAAATGTATTTATTTTACTGTAACTAACATTTACTTTGAGGTCAGTACCTTTGAACCCAGAAGGCCTCGGGGCAAAAGAACATTTTGAGGAATCTTAAAAGAATTCCATGGTGGTACTTATTTTTTTTTTACAAACATAATACTCGAGGTAATAGTGCAATATAATATGTATGTACAATTTTAAATAAATCTTTAACTGTCCAAATAATCCTTATAATATTATCATACATACTTCCAATACGTTATCTAGTCATCTGCACATGACACTGTATGGTTATTGTTTTATTGATTTCATTTATGATACTATTTGATATCCATAATATCGGAGGTCCCAGGGTTTGCACCGGTACAGGTTTATCCGGCACTGCTCGACGCTTGTTTCCACCATAAATTTCTGAAAAATACACAAAACATTGCGTACAATATTATATCATCTATATACACATTTCGTGACCCTGCTGCTTTCGACGACTATAGTAAACAATCGATTAATGTGATGACATGAACTGCTGGATGCCAACTCTAGAATTATGTGTGTCGTTACCGATGAACTATATATTTTTGATATTCCGTCATTTTGGCTAGATTAAACAGAAGGAATATATTTTGTGGTTTAAGGCGGTTTCTAATCATGACGTAGTGATGATGAAATAAGTTGCGGATCGATCCATCGGCGAATAGATGAGAGACTTTCACGCGCTTGTTCACAAATTATATTACAAATCTCGATTCGCCGACTATATTTTGCTAGCGGTTATAGATTGGTATTCGATTTATAAGTAACTCGACAATTATAAGTTGTATTCGAACAGGAAAACCTCTCTAGGTATATTATTTTCTCCAAGCTAAAATTGGTGTTTATAGCTTATATAAAATATATTGTCAGTAATTTCCACCGATTTGCGAAAGTAATACATTTTACGCATACAATAATATTATATCGATTATAGGTATCAGATATTTTTTTTATTTATTATTCATTATTATGCAATCAATAATAGTTGTAAGAAATAATATTGTCGTGCACAGGTATTATTATAATATGTTCAATAATTAATAATAATTGAATAATATAGCCAGCATTCGTGATCATAATCTTTATATGAATTCATAAGAATTCGTTATTAACTTTAATAAAATAATAAAACAGTAAATAACTGGATTAAATTCATAGAATTTCAAGCTGTATTTTTTCTGAGTGTACTCGCTCGTCTATCTATGAACACTTATTAGTTATTTGGTCACATAAGTTGGCTGCTGGCTGTTGCAGTACATTTAGGCTCGATTTGGGGAAGGGTTTGAGCACACTCATAATTTATGCCGTTTGTGGTTGATTATTTCTACATTTTATAACGAAGGCGTACCTATAATTAATTAAAGTTTAGTACTGTATAGAAAAAATGCAGTTTTAACTTTTTGGATTCACGTGTAATCCATACATTGACGGAAATCGAGGGACTTTTGGGAGGCCTAAAAACGATTGAAAAAAATAATATATGATACACACTATTACACAGTATATGTAATTACAATACAATAATTATTATAATATATATAGATAGAATTCTCTTAAATATCGAGTTGATGTTGAATCGAATCCAAAGTTAATTGTTTTCAATACAGCTTTCCGATTTTTTAATGTTTTTAAATACTTATAATTATATGACGTAAGAAATCAACAGAATAAATTATTTTTATTTTAATACCTTCAATTTTTTTTTGTTTCGCCAACTTTTATGTTGTCACCCGTCGAGACATTAAATTTATCGCTTGGCTACCATTGTCAAATATGCGAAATCGTGCACGAAAAAATTGAATTCAGTGTCCTCAAGTTATTGTTAGATAACTCCCCCTACCCAGGGTGATATTAGAAAAATTAAGAAAAATTTTTTTTAACGAGTTTAAATTGTTTGTTAACATCGGTCATCGACTTATTTATCAACTATTATTTGCTCAATTATAGAAGAAATAAAAAAAAAGAAGAACTTTTCAATAATAAATATACATTATAATAAAGTATAGTGTCTAACACTAGTCGCTATAACATTTTATCATGAGTGAAAATTTGGACTAAAAGTCAATGAACCATATAGATTGTCCTGAGTGGGTGCACGAACATTTATTATAGAGTATAGACCGTACAGGAATTTGAACAAAAGATGGATATAGTAAATATTTAATTACATATCGTATACGCATTGCCGCATTGGAGTACACAGGGTGCTATCAAGTGTGCTCTTGATTTTGTTATTTGGGCCCTAAAAGTTAAATTCCTCAGCTAGATGCACTGTTGTTACTAAATAAAATATAATTTTTTTCTAAAATATGTTAAATACCCATGTGGTAATTGTTCGTATTATTATTATGGTTATTATATACAAAAAAAATAAAAGAAATTAAATAAATATAATACCTATATACATAATAACTTGGTACTTGCTTTAAATTGAAAATAGACGAGTGAATATTGTTGATGCATTGAGGGAGTCAAAATGTAAAATTCCCAGTAATTTTCTAAAGCGCCGAGAAAAACAAAAAAAAAAAAAATTAAAGAAAACCGGGTATTTTTATGCAAAATCGGTTTTCGACAAAATCGATTTTGGTTTTTGGTGTACTTAACTCTAAAACAAATGACCGTATATATTATATTACATTTTTACTGGTTATTTATATTTGCATTTTCAATACAGCATTACATTTTGACTCATTTTGAGCTGTTTGCGGACAATTTCAATTTTATTTGTTGGGCCAAAAAGCGTGAAAAATTAATACAAGGCTCCTGATATATTGCTACAATTATAACAGTTAAAAAATATTAAACATAAATGTTCACAATTTTTATTTTTGAATTTTAACTTATCATTTTAAAATTTAATAATTATTTTGTAGTTAAAAATTTATAATATGTTCAACTTTTATAGCTAAGGATTGAAAACTTACAACAAGGCTACACGTATGTAGGTTATTCTGTAACCAAAAAATCTCAAAAATATAAAAACCCAGTTTTTTTTAATAGTTATTTTATGTTCAAATTTGGAGGAAAATACATTTTAAATAACCATGTATTTCGTATATAATGATATTAGATCATTGAATTCAAATTTAATACCACTCATTATACAGTGACCCACTTGGAACCTACTATACAGCAGAGCGACATTCAAATACCCACCTTTTTTGGATCGAATTTATTAGATTATGTAAATTCGAACTGTTTTGCTTTGTATATTGTGCAGGTTCCATAATATATCGGATATTATTTAAGTATAATGCGACCGCGGTAAAACCAAATCCGTGTAACCCTTAAAAAAATGTCCCCGATACATTGTCTCGTCCATCGATTTATATTGTTATTGTCCAAAAACCATCGAGGTTCACGTGTTTTCGTTGAGATTCATTATGCGAGTGTCATGACTCGTGATTATAATTAAGTGTAGAATTATTTTCAATTTAGCCAAACATTGCCAGAGCCATAACTAAGCAATGATACGTACCTAGGTAATTGATTATTATCGTCGATAGATACAAAATGTCAATCTTCAATATATAGTAAGTTGAGAATTGAATATCCGAGGTACATATCCGAATTTTATTTTAAATTAGTATAGTTACAGCATTATTGATTGGAATTTACATTTTTTTCTCAAGTCACGGCATCGTGATAATAGTTTCTAAACTGTTATTTTTTTGTTATTATTTGGAAAGTTTACTATTTTTTTACATTAAATACGTTGAGATAACGATGACATACCGTATTTATGTAATATTTTATACTTTTGTATAGGATATTATGTTTTTTGTTTGTTATTATTTGTAGGTTATCATTCAATTTTGTTCTGATAGTTATTTGATGAAATTTATCTCCGAGGTTTTTCTTAGTAAATGATAATTAGAATTTGTATACGGCTTATATTTCTAGGAAATAACATAAATATAAAGTAATTTATATTCCTGTAATAAGTTATCAAAACATTTACTATGGTTCTATAGCATCCCTCGTCGAACAGACTTTAAAGATAGGTAATATATTTTAAATTAAACCAATAATAGAATACCTAGCAAATAATAACGATTTAAGAAATTAATGAAAAATACAAACATGTATCATTCTTCTCAAAACTAATTTATTGGTTTTCGCAGCAATTTTTCTCATCAGGACAGTATTACTATATAAGAGTATTATTACAAGTACTTTATAATTTATAACTCTATACAATGTTTGGATATATAAAGCACATTAAAATAGCTGACATTTCTCGAAGTAAAATAAATTAAGTTACTAAGTTAGTGGAACTGTAATATAAAAATATTTAAAGGCACTGTTAGTATTTTTCTCTCTCTGGCGTAATACCTATAGCAAATTTTGCGTTCGGCAGAACCAACTTTGTGTTGTAACTTGTTAGAGCTTTATCTACTATTAGAGTGCATCGACCTTTTATCAAATTTAAAGTTAAGAACATTGCCTAGCTGTGTTAGTACATGTGCTTTTTATGATATTTCAATTTTATATCGAGATATGAACATTTTTAAATTGTAATATTTTACTCAAGTAGTACATATATTATGTACACACAGACACAACTAGCATAACAACCGAAATCCAACGTACGAAATATTCAGATAATGTTCTTCACTTAAAGCTTGATAATAGGACAATTCGGTCTAACAATAAAGCCAACAATACAAACTTGGTTCTGCTATGTTGGGCTTGGGTCAAAGATAGATAACTAATGCGTGGTGACATCCTAGCCATGATGTTTTTGAAAAATAATAATTTTAAAGTTATGAAAATAATGGCCCTTTTGTCTGTTACCAATTAAGGATTTATATATATATATATATAACCTACACAGTACACATATAATACAATAAATAAAGTAGTGTTGTAACAGAATATCTGAAAGGGGAAGCCCAAAGAAAAAACCTTAAAAAATTAAATATGTACTGAGTACACTTTGATTTCACTAACTTTTATACTTATTTTATGACCAAATATATAATATTAAATACATCCTACACTCCAACTGAAATAAATAAAACTTTAAACAACTTCTAATTTATATATTAATTTGTTACAAGCATTTTACATCTTTATGAGGTTCTTATAAATTATAATATATTATTATTATCGTGTCTAAGTCCAATCCAAAACTTTCAGTCTCCTAGGAGATTTTTGTATAAAAACAGTCAATATTTGTTTTTCTAAATTATTGTCATATTTGGCCAAAATACGCCAATCGGGCGAGGAGGCGAAAAGTCCCCTCCCCGACTACACCACTGCTATAGGTAAAGAAGATGTATTTATGATAAATATCGTATAATATTTATATATATTACCATACATATTAATAAATCCTTATCTCGTATATTATTTTTCTTTATTCTTTATGAAATATATAAAATTGCTGTATGAATATAAATAATAGTAAATACATAAAATACCTGTGTTTATGGATTATTGTATAGTTTATATACATACTAGCTGATCCTACGCACTTCGGTAGCCATAAAAAAGATAACTCTTAAAAAACTGTAATTGTTAAACTCTTTTTGGGTGTAACTCGCTGCAGTGATTGCAACTCAGCAACCCTGGTAGGAAATCCGAAGACATTGAATCGTGGAAAATGGTGCAACAGCATATCAAGTAAGCAATCCACCCGCTATAAGTGCAACTCAGCCACTTTGGTAAGCAATGTGCGAAAATTTGATTTGATGCATGTTTGTACAATTGTACCTGCTCTGCCCAATTAACCAATGGCAACCAATATACAAATAAAAACAATTTCTACAAATTATTTCTCCTATAACCAATAGCTACCATTTATAAGCAAAAATAGCCATCTTAAATATCAATATCCCTATTCGAGCACCTTCCCGGGTTGGGTCTACCAAAATCTAAACCATTCAACGACCCACAACACAACATTTCATCATAATCAGTGCAGCCGTTTAGGAGGAGTTTGGATACTTATTACTTACACACGGACAGAAGAAATTATATATTAAGATTACATTATGTAAACTAATTTGTACATTCGTTTGAAAAATCTGAAAAATTAATATCAATGACATTGATGTGGTGTAGACCATATTATGAGTGTAATACTTATATAGCTTTATTTGCAATAATATTTTAATATTACGTACATATTATATACTTACTATTGTGTCATACAAAAGAGATTTGTTCTATAACAAAAAAACTTGACTCTAGTGCAATTTTCTTTTAATTTACCTTACTCAATTCAGACATTTCAAACTATACTCAAAAGAATAAGTACCTTGTTTTCCAATTTTGAACGCCAGTGACCAAACATATAAATTGTGTTCTCCACTGGTGTGGGCCGTATAGGGTGACATTCGTGCAGTGTAACATTTATCATTTTCAATTAAATAATAATAACCTAATGGATTATTGGGCCTTTTATGGAGGGCATTCGCTACACCCGACCAGCTGAAACTCTGTTTGTGCACTGTACTTTGACGTAATGTATTATTTTATTAACTATGGTTATTTATATTGCCTGATATTATTTACTCCCTTAATCAGTTTTGGCGGTTAATCAAATTTGTCATTCGTCAATATATCAATTTTAGTCAATTCTCTAAATGAAAAAGAAGCAAATTTTATTGAAGTATGATTTATATCTATTCTACAGTAAAAAATAATTTATATTATTCTACTTCTTCTATGTATCTATTGTACAAGATAAGAGAAATTTGAATTTCCTTTAGATCATAAATAACACACTGCACGTACCACGGCGCTACAACGGTTGTTTACCGCGGTAAATTTTAGATTCTGAGAATTTGGTGTACCTAATTCTAAAACAAATTACCGTAGATACATGACATTTTCAATAAATATTAATACAAGGTTTCTCGTAAGTTGTTCTTAGTGGAAATTAAAAAACAAGTTGAGCGTAAATCCACAATAATTTTTTATACGAGTCTGAAGTTTGAATTTTGACTAAATTCGTAAAAATCATAAAAATGTGTAAACTATTTTGAGTTAGAAATTTATAAAAGGTTTTCTTTTTATGTCCAAGATTTGAGAACCTCCCAGTGTTGGACCTCTTATTTACCTGGTATGTATCATATTAAAAATTTATAAAATGTTCAATTTTTGTAGCTAAAGATTAAAAATGTAAAACAAGGTTCCGTGAAATAGTTCATACTGTAACCAAAAATTCTAAAAAATATATAAACACAGTATTTTGTATAGTTATTTCAAGCTCAAGGACAATTAGATATTTAAACAAAGAAGAAGGAATTTAGTTTTGTGTTATAATTTAAAAATATTATTGTGGGTACTTGAAACGTTTAAAGTGTACTATTATATACAAATTATATTAATTAAACTTACCGGCTACAGTAGGTATTAATAATAATATTAAATATCCTTGGCTGACAAGCCGTCTTCGCTTAGAATCGTTTTTCGTATACAATAATATTATAGCATTGACTTCAAATTGAACACCATCCATTACAGTGACCCACTTGTAACCATCTGTACAGCAGAGCTACACCCACTTACCAGCTTTTTAATTTTTACATTTAAGATTATTTTTAACTAAAAATACCTACATCTATTTTCCCCGAGTCTTCAATCTCTAAGGTGAAACGAGCTATTGGGTCGCGTCGCATTTAAAGCAAAATCTCATTAAAATCATTAACATGATATTATGCGTTATGCATTTATGCAACATGAATATAATATATTATATGGGTTTGCGTCAAAAAAGCGCAGTGTGTCGTATTAAATTATTTGGAGATGGTCAAAAATAATGTTACATCGAAGTTATAGAGTGCAATATGCATGTCGTTATGTGATTAAAAATGATTGTAAATTATAGTGCATGAACTATAGATTTACGAACAAACTTTTAGCGTAGATAGGTAGTAGGTACAATGTACATACTATACCCTCGGTACCTATACATTAAATTTATACACATGTATATGTTATCCAAATTATTCAATTGGTTTTATGAAAAAAAAACACGTACCTTTACAAATTTATAGTGCAGGAAAAATATTATATCATTATTTTGATATCGAATCGTATTATTTAATAGTACCTATAATATCGTGTGTGCAATAATAGCGAGATATCAACATAATTAGGCACTTCGACGGCGACAATTACTGTACAATAGATAATAATTATAATAATATAACGCGTATAAGCCACAGACCGAAGACTACTTATAATATTATGGTATAATAATTTTGTATTTAAACTTCATAAATACGTCGACTACCTGTTAGACTGTGGACTTTGTGTTGCAGGTTTTTGTGTCAATCGCTGAAGGAGAAAGTCAATTGTTATACGCTGTTCGTATCGCAGTACGGCTTCAACGTTTCGCCGAAAACCATGATTCCGTTCACGGAAGATTCCTGTATCCTTTGTATTTGTTTTCGGATGTGTTCCGCGATAACAATGTATAATAATAAAATCAGCTCCGTGTGCCGTTCCCGGGAAAATTCACATATTATAACATGCATGCTCTGTGCACTATAATTATACCTATATTATGCCGTGTGCATTAATGCATTATACGTTTATGCATTATCGTCGGGGCTGTGCTTTTAGAATTATTCTAAAACGTAGCTTTCTTAACGCAAAATTGAAATAGTTTCCAATGAACATAGTGCCGATAAATAGTACCGATGAATTCGATTTTGAATCTTTTATTTTTCCACGTTTTACCACATTGTTCAATTGTTAGGTCTTGTTTAGCCTTTATGTGTACACTTTTCATAATTATACACTTGATACTTTCTTCAATGATTTTTTTTCAACAATTTCCTTAGGTAATTAAAACTTTTTACACGTAGGTATTTTATGAATTATTTTTAGTTTTCACCTTGAGCATTTTTGAAAACAAATAAAAATAGTTAAAAATACAGTTTTTTCTATTTAATTCAACTTGTTAGATTTGTATACGTAATATATTTTGATTTTTAATGCATTTTTTTAATTTTAGTTCATTTGTAGTTTGTAGTGCACTTTGTATTGAATTTTTTGAGATTTAAAATACTTATTTAAGGTTTTTACTGATTTTAAAGCAACAACACTAATTAATAATTATTGATAAATCAAGTGCATCGTCACCCCTTTGGCACTTTGGTTTTCTTTCTCTTTTCAGCCATATTAGGTAGGTAATATAATTATTGCCAAGTTAGCGAATAAAATACGAAATGAATATTACTCTGAAAGATCTTCCAAATAATTGATCAATGTGTGGTTAACGGTGAGCTATCTGTACCAATATTATAGCTGTATTAAAAAATGTAAATTGTTCAAGAATGTATTATGTAAGTTTCTGCACGTGACATGTCTAGGTAGAACAATAAAACCATCTATATTATTACAAAATATGTTATGTACACGGGTGAATTGGCAAAAAAATGTCATTGTATGATATACTCTTGTATTTCAGAGAGATTTATTTCTAATGGTTTTTGTATTTCTCTATGAATTTCTAAAAAAAACTTTAAAAATAAAACGTATGACAACTAAGTAATATATAACAAATTAATAGAAAATGTCTAAAAAAATAATTACCTTAGCATATTTAGTAGCTTGTAATACATTGATAGTTGGATGCTTTTAGCCGAGAGTAGGTAACCAACATTAACACTATTAGCTGTTTCTATATAGTTATATATTATTATTTATTATACTTACTAGTTTTTTGGTAAGCATTTTTTTGTTTATTTTAAATCAAAGTAACATTATGTATTTCAAAAAATAAGAACTTATGCTACACCAAACATTAATCTACATATTTATTAGATTTATAAAGTACTTGTACAAAATGTGTAAGTACAACCAAAATAACCAAATAAGTTTTTTGAAGAAGTAACACAAACTTTAGCTATACATTTATACAAAAACATGTTTGATCAATGATGTTGATATTTTTAATCAGGTAGGTACCTAATAACTTTATTTTTATCAACTGGATAACATGTGATACATTATAAACTACATGTATCTGATGGAACCCATACATTTAATAAAATCTGAAGGTTAAAATCAAAATAATTAAAAAAATTAACATCTCATAGTTAAAAAAACCTAATTGTATACCTATTTTTTGAGTAATCATCCTTTAAATTGAATTCTATAAAGATACATTTAATAAGTTACATAATATTACAAGATTTTTAACAGTACCTAGGTACTAACTACCTTTATTTCGAACTAATTTAAAATAAACTGGCAATATAATATTACACCTCTGAAATTTATATTTTGAATAATTCCACATTTAAAATCAAAAAATATTATAATTTAATGTGCATAAATGTATGTGATTTTAATAATTTTTTTTTATTACTTGCTATTTATTATTATTATGCAACAAACCATAATGAAAATGCTGTAATATTATTCATAAGTATATTATAGTATTAGATAGGTATAAATTAACTTATAGTAAAGTTCTTATTGTAAAATCACGCTAAAAAAATAATTGGAACTTACCAAACTACTGGAATTTAATATCTACTTATATAACGGAAGGCTGAGTAGAGTACCCATGTGAGAAGGATGAAAAGGGCTGAATAAATTTCCCTCCCAGACATTTCAGAAGATGTAAAACTGCTTTCAGTGTTCTGCGTATTACACGTTTTTATGTATAATATGTGACTGTGTATTAAAATTGAATTATAGTTTGTATGAACCATGAAGACAGTGGCGCATTTAGGGGAGGACGAAAGCTGCAAATTCCCCAAGTGGCAATTTTTTAAGGCGGCAAAAAACGATAGTTTTTGCTTATGATGTGTTTCGTGATTTTTTTGATTTTTTATTTTTAAACCTTTTTCAGTATTGGTATCGGTTTGTATTTAAAATGCATACCTACACATTTTGTATTTTAAAAAATATAGTTTTAAGCATCTAATTACTAATTAGAAATTAAAAAATTATATGATACCTAGGTAATAACTAATAGGTATATTATATTATATAATATACTAAACAATAAGATAAAATATTTTCGTTCGGTGTTCATAATAATTAATAACTTATATTTGTAGGACCTCGAATTTGGCGATCGGACCTGGTAGGCATAGTGAACGACTACTGTCTGTCCGTCTATTTGTCATACTATATTAGTATACACTACATTATTAGAATGTGCTGCTCTTAGCTCGTTAAAATACGAAAAAAAATACTTAAAAAAAAAAGTCGAAATTCGTTAAGGATCCGGAAGGGGCGACTCCAGAGACATTGTATAGGGGGGGGGGGGCAAGTCATAATTTTCTGGCAATTTCGATGACTTTTTTTTGTAATTTCGTTTTAACAGTATACAATTATTTAGAAATACAGCATGAGGGGGCACGCACCCTTGGGCCCCCCTGGAGTCACCCCTGGGCTCCGGTGCCTGGCAATTAACCGTGTAGGTAAATGCATAAAAACAGAAAATCGCCAACTTCGGATATAACTTCAAAATTAACGATTTCTGCAAATTTTTTTGCGCCACCTTTCTTAATACATTTATGTTTCAAAAACAAAAATAATTAAAAAACCACGTGTAAACTAAAGTGAATTTGTTCCTTTATTTAAAATACAAGTAATGTTTCATAATTTTTATTTTTTCATACTGGACATCCACCTCACCTCTTGGCGGCCAAGAAAGGGGCGAATTTTTAAGAGTGCCCCGGGATTTCTGTATAGGTACATGAAGGTCACCGTAAATTTGAATTGTCTTAAATGCAACAAATTATCAGCCCCCACCCCTTCAAGCAATATCGTTTCTACGCAACAATACTGTATAGCAGTAAGCATAGATACATATAAATATTTTAATGTATAAAAACTCGGCATTATCTAGGTAGTAAAAAAAAATTTAAAGTATATAAGTAATTTTTAACTAAGTTATACATCGCGAGTTGCTTTTCTAAAGTAGGTAACTTCTAACTTGGGTTCCATCACTGAATGGCCTCCCTCCTCATATTATTCATGTAAATAAAACATTCTGTTTTGTACAAATAAATTCTTCTGTAGAAAAATAAAATATTAATCGTAAATAGGTATTATTTATAAATATTATAATGTTATACCTATGTATTGTAAATACTAAAAATTAAGTATTTATTGTAAATTCTCCCGAGTGTTGAATGCACTACTTTTATATGTCAATACTCAATAGAAATTAAAATAATAATTATAAATATATATAAATACAACCTGTCTATCTAAACATAAAATATTTAACAACATTTTGAAATTTTAAAATTTTTGGAAAATATTTGGTGAAAATGTCAAGGGTCTATTACGGTTCTTAATTTTAGAGTGACACCAAAAAATAAAATCGATTTCTTCAAAAATTGGTTTCGCATAAAAATTACCACTTTCTTTTTGTGTTTCTTGACGCTTTCTAAAACTACTTTGAGTTTTCAATTTTGTCATCCCAAGAGTAACTACTAACTAGATTGATTCAATTTTCTCAAAAAATAATGTTAATCTTGAAAATCAGAGCATTTTTACAACGCAAAATATTGCTGACAGACAGAAAAAAAACACACACATCATAGTAAAATCAATACATTCTTTCGCTCCGCTCAGAATCTAAAAATAACTTTTAACTTGGGCACATTTTTTTATATTTACTTAACTTAACAAGTTAAAAAATATTTATTAATTTTCCCTGCCTGGGGTAGGTACTGCATTAATGTATTGTAGCGAGAAATATCTTTTATATACCTATACCTATTTATTCCATAATTCGATGAATCGCGGACATTCCCCCCTCCCCAACTGTTTTTTGTGTAATAAGACATTTTTCTCCTATTTTTTTTTAAAGTTTACTATATTTTAATAGTATTATATTATTATTATTTAATATAAAATTATTATTTTTTGCCTATTATCTAATATATTGTCTAATATACAGAATAAATGTATAAACATAATAAATTATAGAAGTATATTTTTGATCAACTGAACTATAGGTACTTGAAACAATAAAAATCGCTATTCAATTAATAAAAAAAAATTAATAAATCATATTTAAAACAAATCTAGTAAAAATATAATTTTAACCCTACACTGCATACAAGGGCATATATGCATTATAACATTAGATGGTTATGTACCTAAGGTATGTTCGATTAAAGCTAATGAAAACCTGGCGGTCATTTGCTTAAACCAGTTAAAAATTAGTTTTTCGTAAAATTTTAACGGTAGATGGCTGCACATATTTTAAATTTATTTTAAAAGTATTTTTTTTTGTATGTGCTAAACTATGCTCCATCGTCCAATGTTGAACGTGTCGTTACACGGTTAAAAATAGTGTCGGCTTATCAGAAAAATTATATTTAGCTATTATGACATATGGTAATTGAGGCATTTCATAAACAAACAATGTATTTCACGTCAACAATGATTTATGGTCGATTATATTTGACATGCATATTTGCACTACTATGCAGTACTGGTCCTGACCGGCTAGTAGTATCAGCAACTTTTGTTCCTTGTGACCATAATATTTTATATTTCTGTTGTCTGTTTTTACAATACTTATTTAACAGTTGTGTGGTTTTTTAATTTTTTTTAAATATGGCTCTTAACGACTATGAAATCGAAACTTTTTTAAATATACCAATCGAAAGTGAAGACGAGTATGCAGATGGTTTTGAGCTAAGTGACGATGAAGATATAAATGAGGTAAATAATAAATATACATTTTATATTGGACCGCACATTTTTGCAATCATAATTTTTATAGGAAACTGTAACTCCTCGTGAAGACCGTGTTGTTGTGCGTGTTAGAGAAGAAGACAATGATGTTTTTACACTTCCAGAATATTTTTTTGTTGAAAATGAAAATGTTTCCGATCAATCAACTTCTGGTTCTCCTGTACAAGTTCAAACTTCACCATTACCGCCGTCGTCGCAAAATGTAAATTTTGTACAAACATCTACAAATACAATGCGCGTTCAACGTACAAGGATTACTCGCTGTGATAAAAATGCTGCTAAAAAACAGGTAAAAAATCCAATTTTACATACTAAGACAAGAGTTGTTCGACCAACATGGATAAAAGGTAATTTTACACAAAATGAGTCGGTTATACAATTTAAAACTGAATTTCCAATGCCACATGAACTAAAAAAATTAGAAACGCCTAAAGATTTTTTTAATTATTTTTTCGACGACTGTCTATTATCAATAATAACTGAGCAAACAGAACTGTACAGCACGCAAGTTGACCCTTCAAAGCCATTTATCCTCTCAAAAACTGAATTACAAAGATTTCTTGGAATACTTATTATGATGTCCATTGACCATGTTCCAAACTCGAGATCGTATTGGTCAGATAATTTAGTAAATATGCCTATAAAAAACTGCATGAGCGTAAATCATTTCGAAAGAATAAAAAGATTTCTGCATTTCAATAATAACAATTTAGACCTCCCTCCAAATCACGAAGACCGTGATAGGCTGTTCAAAATCCGTCCGATTGTTGAATTACTAAAAGCAAAATTTTCTTCTGTGCCTTTTGACGAATTTCTAGCACTAGATGAACAGTTGTGCCCAACAAAGGCGCGTTCGTATATGAAGCAATATTTACCCCTTAAACCTCATAAATGGGGTTATAAATTATTTGTTCTCTGTGGAGTAAAAGGTTACGCCTACAATTTTGAAATTTACACGGGTAACGAGAACAATTCTGTAGAACGCCAGCAAATGCTTGAACCTGACTTAGGTGCAACAGGTAATGTCGTAGTTAGACTTTCAAGAGTGATACCGAGAAATGAACACCATAAATTATACTTCGACAATTATTATACGTCAATTCCAGTTATGGTGTATTTAGAAAAATTAAGTATACACACAGTAGGGACGTTTAGGAGGAATAGATTTCCCGATATAGCACTTATGCCTGAAAAAGAAATGCTGAAGAAACCTCGAGGAACATATGATGAATGTTTAACAGTAGTCGATGGTGTACCAATTACAACAGTGTCGTGGAAAGACAATAAAATTGTAAATGTTACCTCCACTTTTATTGGTGCCCTCGAACCAACCACAGTACGTAGATACGATAAAAAACAAAAAAAAAATGTAGACGTCGAGAGGCCAAAAATTATCGAAGTCTATAATAAGCACATGGGCGGTGTTGATCTGATGGATTCATTGATAGGACGGTACAGAATAATAATGAGATCAAAAAAATGGTACATAAAAATATTTTATCACTTATTAGATATGACTGTCGTGAATTCATGGCTAATGTACAAAAAAATTACTGGCAACACAATGCCATTGGCCAAATTCCGAGAACATTTATCTGTAACTCTTATGCAAAGTGGAATCGCCAAACGAGGAAAAGGCAGGCCCTCAGGTTCATTTGAAATACAAGAAAATATAAAAAAAAAACGAACACAAACACCATCTGCGCCGTTTGATGAGATAAGAAGAGATTGTCTAGAACATTGGCCAAACTATGAACAGCAAAGACGGGTATGCAAAATGCCAAAATGCAAATTTCAGTCGTTCACAAAATGTTCCAAATGTTGTGTATATTTATGTTACAATAACGATAGAAACTGTTTTGTTGATTTCCATTGTTCTTAGTTAGGTAACATAAAAAATACAAATTCAAAGTATATGTAAAAAGTTAAGAAGTAAAATAAAGTATTATTAGTATCATAATTATATTGTCGTTGTGTTTTAATATTTTATATTTATCATAGTACCTACCTATTCACAAAAAATTTAGGTAATTCAATCGGGTTTTGATTAGGTATCGTAACTGCATGCAAGTGCATATATGCATTATACACTTAAATCCTTAGTTCTACCGGGAAAAAATACTTTTTTTTTTTTTTATTATTTTTCCTAAAATTATTGAATGGAACTATATAACATATAATTTTTTTAGCAAAAAAAAAAATGTCATGCAGTGTAGGGTTAAATAAATATAATTGTTAGCCAAAAAATTTTCTGAATATAATATAATTAAATATTAATACAAATGATTAAAAATGTGTTCTGTATTCAGTCAATATTAGAAAATAGGAAAAAATAATAATTTCATACCTATTAAATGATAAATAATATTATAATATTATCATAGATATTTAATACTATTAAATGATAAACTTAAAAAAAAAATGGGGGTCAAATGTCCGCATCAAAAAATGTATCGTGGAGGAATATGTTCTACTTCACCGAAAGTCGCCGGGGGTTGGGATAATGTCCATTTACCATATTCGATGATGTCATGACGAATCATTACTGTTTTGATAGTTTTTGGTATATTTGCGTAGCCTGCGCGGCTCGAAATATTATATATATGGAGTTCAATTCGCATGGGTCGGTCAGTGGTTGTTTGAACATGCAAATGATCTCAATAGGCCGGATGGTTGCACAGGAGTAAACCTACCAGAAGTTGCGCATATAAACACCGCGTTCGTTTTGTAAAGTTTAGGGAATTTCAACAAATACCGCCTCCGGTGAAGTGTGTGACCGATGGGGTGGGGGTGGTAGATGACTGTGTATACCACCTATACGCGTTATTGAGCAGCGTACCTATAGTTACATAGTTATTCGTATTGCGGCCATGTCGGCCAAGGACGGTGCCAAGCACTAGGTGAAGTGGGGAACTTGGTATAAGTATGCGGCACAACTAGAAATTTGAACTTCACAGTAACTGTTATCAATGGCAGCAGTAATAAAAAAAAAACAGTAGAACACAGTTATAATCAACAATCAAAGAAAAACAAAATAAATTAATTAATAATGTAACAGGTGGTAATGATAATAATAAGCAAGTTTAGAATGTTGCAGTTATAGGTTCATTATAAGAAATAAAGTAATAGGATATGCTTATGTTTTCATTATATTGATATATTTTTTAAGTATATAGTCATATTGGTACACTGTACAGCTTTTTACGGGCGGGGATAACATATTTTGTGGCCGAATTGATCCACATAGAATGCACGTAAAAAAGTGTATTTTGCATATAAAATCATATTTTAGGGTTGAGAGAATGTTACTTACATTATGTACTAATTTTCCATGTTTGAGAATATTTTGATAAACATAATATGTAGATATAATCCATTTTAACTATTTTTATTTTTATTTGGAATTATCAAAGTATACCTACCATTGATTATGTAATTATAAAAAACAAAAAACACCTTCTTATGTATGTGTTAACCAGTCGCACAGCCACACAGGCACACAGCTGCACATCCACACAGGTATTAATGCATATTAAACTAGTTGAGTACCTACTACTTATACAATACAATGTTCCAGACTAGATAACAAATGTTTTGAATATTATATATTATATAATGATATTACATAGGACTATAGGAGCATATCAGAATATTTTGACATGTGAAATAGTTATTATAGTTATTACCAGTTATTTACAAGACCTTAACCCAAAACCTACCTTGGTCCTTGCTATAATTTTTCCTATATTTTATGAATTCCATAATAAGCATATTTAGTGAAATATTTCAAAATTGTTTACTGGATGATTTGAAAAAATACTGCTAATGCCTCTAATACAATTTAAGGCGATCAAACATTCAAATAAATTGTTTTCGCAGATGACTTTCCTTACATACGAGTCTCGTTACAGTTTACACTATCGGCCGGTGTGTGGTGCTTGCGTGCTCTGACTACTTCAAATCGACCGGCGTTCTGACGCCGCAAGACGTGGTCGTTAAGTGCGTCAAGAAACGAGATAGGAAACGGAAAACCGTGTTGTACCGACAGCGCGAGGCTCACCCATCGTTCAAGAGGAAAATCAAAAAGAAATCGTTGGCGTTGAAACGGGTGGATATCAAAGACTCGTTTCGCAACGCTCTAACGGCCTCACGACGCCCGTCCGACGACCCTAACAGGACTAATGCCTGCAGGCGGAACATGCGCTTCGTGGACCTGTCGAAGACCGTCGACAATCGAAGGTCGTCGATCGCTGCGGACCGAGAGAACTCAGCCGCCCCACACGCATTTTCGATCATAAACGTCAATGACATCATACGAGACACGGACGCGTTGCTCAAGTTCTAATGTGCTGGCAGTTTGTGACGGTATTATATAAATATTTATAATCATAGATTTATAGAAATTGATGGGGCATTTACCCAGAGGACTGGGAGGCGTAGTAGTACCAAACGGAGATGGCTTGAATTTATATTTACCATTATAAGAGTGTGAGCAATGGAAATACTGTCCCGAAGACGGCCACATTGGCCACATTGTTGGTCCTCGTAACAAGCTCTGCACGAGCTATACTTGCACGCCTTATCATACCTAATTTTCGTCTATTTCTATAAGGTTATAATAATATGAGCATATCCTGCTATAGTATTATACAACATGTCATGTCATGTAGGTACCTAAATCTGCGGTGTAGGCACCGCAGGAGGGTGTTGGGACTTGGGAGGAGGGACTTATTGCAGACGTCCTTACCGAATTTTCACTGACGTGAGCATTTTCTTTTTTTTTAAGGACACTTTGAACGTTTTCTTCGTAATATCTCTGCAGGATACTTGCGGCGACGTCAGCACATGTCTGAATGGGGTGTCGACGGGGTCTCTCCCGGAGTATTTTTTTTATATAATATATATTTAGTTTTGGTTAAGTTGTAATAAATTAAACTGTTTCTTTTTTCAATATTTTCAGTACTTTTCCGTATTACGGCTATGTTGTATATGTTAGTTAAATAATATGTGCCTAACGTATTAAGTAGGTACTAAATACGTATTATACAATTTACAAATACAAGTTTATTTTGTAAAACATTATTATACACATTATAATTATTTTACATTTTAATGTATAAATATTTTCAGAGTTTCATAACTCGCCTCAATCACGAACGTTGAATCCACTGACTTTATTGTAATAATATAGGTGTCCATTTTGTACCGCGATAACGAGAACGACAGTAATTTGTAATGATTCTTCCTCCAACATCATTCTCGTGGTTTTTCTTGATTATAATATTTATAGTATAATATGTCACACACAAACACTTAATGAAATCGATATTTTTGTGAAGTAGACGTCCATGCAATTTTTTTTTATTATTATTAGATATTAGGTATACATTTTTTTATAAAATAGATGGAACAATTTTATCCGAATAGTGTAATGTTTGTAATTCAATCGTTGATACTTTAATATTTTACCTACATTTTTATAGTTAGCTTAAACAAAAACAAAAATTAATTGTTTTCCCATGGTATAATTTTTAATACTTTGTTAATTTTATAATAAACTATACAGGCAAAAATATTTGTTTTGTTTATTTTTTTATATCCCATGACCATTTTCATGTTAACCTTGGATTTACTTTGTGGTTTAGGTACATCAATCATCATTTAATCGAAAAGTGATTCCAAAAACATTCAATATTATATTATGTAAGTATAACAGTTTTAAGGAAAAGTGTATTATGCAAATAAGAGTCTTGATATAAGAAGATAAAATCCCATGGAAAAGTATTAATGTTTATATTCTATAATGAGTGACAAAAACGTAATACTAATTGACACCATAGGTAAACAACAATGGTCGCGTCGGTAGGACCAGAATCTAGATGGTTTTTCGTGTTCTTGATAATCTTAAAAACTTTCTGTTTTTCAAACAACAATATCTGTTCAATAAAAAGAAAAACAATGTTATGAAATAGAACGTTATCGTTATTGTCATTATTCATCGTATTCTTAAAATAAAATTAAAAATATGTACTGTAACAAAGATGCGATGTATTAATATATTAACACTTTTTAGGTAGGTGTACACCATTTAAACCTATAATTATAAAACAGTTATCTCTTAGGCTATATTTTTGTCCAAAAATACATAATATTACACTTTTTCTTAGATAAGCTTAACGGCCAAGCTTA
Organism: Sitobion miscanthi; assembly: GCA_008086715.1. Taxonomy (NCBI): domain Eukaryota; kingdom Metazoa; phylum Arthropoda; class Insecta; order Hemiptera; family Aphididae; genus Sitobion; species Sitobion miscanthi. The sequence goes on from CM017804.1 coordinate 19,326,951, forward strand.
ACTAAAATGTTTGTTTTTCTACTTGATTCTTATACTAATCCCGTAAAATGTGGGTGGAGAAATAGTGACAAAGGTCTGTGAACTATGAGAGGGATCAAGATACGTAGGCCAAAAAATATCGGCCCTCTTGGGAATATTTTCATGTTACGTGCCTGGGCTTTCAAATAAGTAAGGGACCGCAAGACTGCAGTTACGAGTATCAAAAATTCTACTTGTGATTCCTTGTGGTATAAAAAATAAAACAATAAAGGTTAGGTGCCTACTTAGCAACAGAAAAAAAGTAGTGCTTTGTCTTTGAAGTGTATATAAATCTAATCACTATCATAATACATATATAGGTACAGGCGTATTATACAGCAATAGTTATCAAAGTAGGATGCCTAATTGAATTGGCTCCTAAATATAAGTACCTAATCAATACCCATAACATGTAACTTTGAATTGGCTCTTACTGATTATTTCACTTTTAATTTATTTTAAGCATCAGCAACTATGCCCATTAGAATTTTGTAGGGGGGTTACGTTGGTTGAGGAACACGCGAGTTTGGGGTCGAGGATTCGTTACTAAAAACCCGGGTGGTCACCCATCCTGAAACTAGCGACGCCGGTCGATGCTTGACCTCAGAGGTAAACCAAGCCCCTTTTAAAAACAAACAAACAAACAAAAAAAGAATTAATATAATGAAATAATAACTATGGCCAATAATAAAAACTAATAATATTGATAAAAAAAAAGTACCTACCTAAATAAGATTATGCAAATATAATATTGATGAAATAAGTAAATTAAATTGTCCCTTCACAGTTTATATTAAATTAGGCGTCGGCTAATATTTTTATACATTAAAATTGTAAAATTATAATTCTGAATTTGATTTTCTAAAAATTGTTTTTTATCTCCGATTTCTTTTCGGTAAGTCGTATTATATTAGAACTTCTTACAAGCTTCAATAATAATTGTATTGTTGACTTGGACACTAATTATTGATAGTATATTAATTAAGACCGATATTTTTATTATTTTAAAACCAATATTTTTAACAATTAATTACACAGTGCTTTGAGAATCAGTTGTTTAATGATATTGTTTTATGGTTTTGGGAGTCAATTATTCAAAAACACATTTTTTTGCTGCTAATCCAAAGGTCAGTTTTTATTTTCTACAATATTGAGAGATATTCGATTGTCCCCCAAGTTACCTACACACATAAATATATTTGACTATGTATGGCTTACGTATACATGGTTATAATTGTTCGTATGTGGAGCCCGGAACGGTATTTGTAAAAGAAATAATAATATGGGATGGGGGTTTGTAAAAACGAATTAAAATTGTGGTGCTGGTGCAATCTCCATTTCGACCACGTATAGGAAATATTTGGATCGCGCTCAAGATTTATTGCATATACGAACGGGTAGTTATATAATATCCCAATAGATAAAATGTTTTTGTCATCAAATTAACTAGGGCGTGTTATGATATATTATACAAATTACCTTATCGTGTATGCTTTAAAGTACATAGTATATTCATAGAAGTTACCGAAGTGAAACTAATACCTAAATCCATACATCACACTAAGCGAACTATTCCTATAATATACTTGCGATCCTCAAGTATAATGTATAATAGTCTTTAACTATAAAGATCACTGATAGTTGGCTGACTTAATCCTAACATATATCCTTTATATTGACTAATTAAATGCAGGTGATACAAAATTTAATCTAAATGCAAATTGAAATATTAGTAATTTAAAAAGGTACTGTTTATAACCTAAAATAGCTATAGAATATACATTATACATAATTTAAATATAATATTATTATACTTATATAATATTGGAACATAACTATTGACTTAATTTATATTTTTAACTTACCTTAACTTAACTTGGCTTTATTTAAATTAAGTTTTGTGTGATTAGGGGTGTAAGTATATATGATCATAGTATATTCACGATGAATGAATACAATCAATGTCTTCCTTGTTTACAACCATTATTAATTGTATATACTTTTCTTTAATATTAGCTTCATAAAAATCTAATAAATCACAATTCCCCGAATTTGCTATGTCTAGACAATTCGTTATATTTATCTATTTACTGATCCGTCCTTGAACACAATTAATTATAATTGTACGAGTGTAGACTATATAATTCAGCCCACTGACCTACAAAAAAAAAATAATTAAACTCTGACTGCGTATATTCGGTATTTTTATCGATTTCAATTTATAATAATAAATCACAATATTTTTAGATTCTGAGCGGAGAGATGAATGAATTGATTTTACAATGATACATGTGTATTTTTTTTATTTCTCCGTGTCCGTCATTACCGTTTGAGAAAATAAAACTGATATGATTTTCTTCAACAGTATCTTATTCAATGGAAAATTGAATCTAGTTGGTGCATTAAAGAGGTCAAAATTTAAAATTGCCAGTAGTTTTCAAAAGCATATGAAAAAATAAAACAAAAATTAGGGAAAATGGTAATTTTTATGCAAAATCAGTTTTCGAAAAAATTGATTTTGGTTTTTGGTGTAACTCTAAAAAAAATGGTAGATACATGACATTTTTACTCAATATTTATAATAGCATTTTCTAAACAACATAACATTTTAAAAATATTTTGACTTATTTTTCGCTGTTTACGGGCATTTTCAGTTTCCAATTTTTTTTTTTTCTATAAATTCCAATAAAATTGTATTTTTTGGGTTAAAAAGCGTGACAATTTAATAAAAGGCTACCAATATATTGTTTCAATAACAGTTGAAAAATATTAAAAACATATAGGCAGAATATTTTTTATAAGCATTTATAAACATTTATTAAATGGAAAAAATGATTTTGTAGTTAAAAATGTATACAATTATCAAATTTTATAGGTAAGGATTGAAAATTTAAAACAAAGTTCCACGTAAGTAGTTTATTCAAAAAATCTAAAAATTATAAAAACAGTGTTTTTGTAATATTTATGTTATGTTCAAATTTGGAGGGATTACAAATAAAATAACCAAGAATAATAATTTTAGTTATTTGGTTGCAATTGTATAATACTAATTCAACTTACCGGCTACCACATTAATAATAAGTAATAAAATATAAATATAATATAAAATACCCACACTGACAAACCGTCTCCGCTCAGAATCGTTTTTCGTATAAAATTATATTATATATCATTGAATTAAAATTTAATACCATCCAATAAACAGTGACCCACTTGTAACCTACTGTACAGCAGCGTGACATCCACTTACTCGCTTTTTATGCATACTTTTAGAAACATTTTACTGTGGAAAAAATATAATATAAATATAAATATAATATAAAAAAATATATATCTTTACAAACAGCTAACTTTCCAAGTCGGAATACCTGCAATAATATTTATTTATATTACAAATATTAATATTTTAAAACTGCTTTTATAAAACTAATGTTAATAGTTAATACTAATACTGTACGCAGAATAATAATTGTTTTTTTAATTGACAATGCGATGACAACAACGAAAGTCGTTGTTCTAGTAATTGCTTAAAAATGGTATTTTAATAAATAAATGTTGTCATCGACCAATGCAATGTGTTCGTTATAAAAATAATTTAAATATCGATGGAAATAAGTGATAACTGATAATGATCTGAAATCAATTCAATATATTAAGTGTAGGTACATTAATAAAACATATCAAAATTAGTCAATACATTTGTGTTAAATGCAATTTCCTTATATAGGCAATATAATTATTATAATATATACCTATTATAAACTTACAATGTCTCACTGTTCACCCTTGACTCCTGTAATTCCCACTCACCAACCAGAATTCTCCTGTATACTCACTATAGCCTACTGGCTGCTGAATACTTTAAGACTTATATAACTATTTAAATATTTAACAGAACTTAACCATTACTCAACTTTAAAATATGCACATAAATTAGCCCTATAAGCTTTCAAATTTTTAAGTCACACAAAATCAACGGTTTTATAATATTTTAATTTTAAATTTTTTCACCGATAAATACTTTTAATTAATGCATATATTTACTACGATAATTATTTAAAATAAAAATTGTTCTTCAAACACATAAGTTATTGGTAAGAACGAATCAGGCACGGGTCCAAGGCATTTAAACATATAATTTACCTACCTATACAATTATAATTTAGATAAGTACTATATTGATCTAGATAAATTCGATTCAAATATTATATTCGTTATAATATTTTATTTGTATATTTAAATAGTGAAATTCAATATAAAAGTTTTATTCGAAGAATTTCGTCAAAGTTATCTATAGGTACCTACGCATTAGTGCAGTGGTTCTCAACCGGTGTGCCTGTGGTGTCTGATATTTGTGATTATGCTGGTAAAAAAATATTGAAAACAGAATTTTATTTTATTTCATCACATTTGTTTTTTTGAAAATACAACAACAAAATAATATTTTAAAAACTAAATTATTTAAACAAAGGAATATTATACATACCATAAAGAGAAAATATTTTAAATTATTAGTGAGAAACTTGAGCTTGTCGTACACAAAAGTTCGATGCGTGGTCGAATTGAAGACAAGCACACGCGCATTTCCTGATCAATGGAAAGAAGCGTCCCCGTTTTTTGTTATTTATGTTTGTTAGTGCCGAAAAGCCTAACTTGCATAATTAGATGGTTGAAAAGTGTAGTAAAATGTTGATTGCTTCTTCTGCTATTATAGGATATTCTGTCTTTGCATACATCCAAAATCTAATTAGTGATAATTTATCATATTTCAGTCGTAGTTTTCTATCAGCTATTTTTCTTTCTCAATAGATAGGTCAGTTGTTGATTCTGACGAAGTAGCGCAAGGACTGCGCATCCAATCATACTTATCAACTGAGAAGTGGGTAAAATATTGTGCCATACTGTCATCAAGAGCTGTGAAGTGATTTAAAACTAGTTGAGCGGTTATGTAACCCTGTGGTTTCCAAAGTCGTTGTTGTTGTCAAGTGCTTGAGTGTGCCATAAAAAATTGTGATGTATAATAGTGTGCCGTGAACCTAAAAAAGGTGGAAGACCACTGGACTAGTAGCTACTATACTTGCCTATGTTAAAATATGTAGCTATCATGTTATATAACCAGTAACCAGTAAGCAGTTTTACCTATTCTAGTCTCACATAGACACATAAAACAACTAGATAGCATCTCCAACTCTCTGTATCTCAGTCGTCCGAACGATGAGTAACTACTATAATTATACATAAAAACGTCAACAATACTCGACTGTAGCGTAAAGCGTAAATTACATTAAACTAATTAAATAGATTAAAGATGTTCGTCGTCCATTTTATAGTTGCTCTATACGTACTAGAAGACATCAGAAGTTAAAATATTAAACAATAAAATCATCCATCAATAAAAATAAAAATTAATTTATAGGCGCATACCTCTGTATAAATGAAGGCGACCACGTATAAGTGGGGGAATCTTCTTAAATATTAAATTTTAATAAAATTTTAAAGAATTTGTCAAAAAACCGATATCCTTTTACTATTATTTAATTATAAAATTTATATCATATACCATATACCATAACCACATGATACCGGTAATCCTCGATCTTGGATAAAGCTGTATCACCAACTAATACCTAGCGCAAAACCAGATGCTACCTATCTTATCCAATAGTCCAATAGCAGGCATCGAACGGATAAGAATCGAAAGATATAGTAAGGAACTTGCATTCGGGTGACTTTCGCTGATTACGTTTGCTTTATTACATTGCAAAACGATTGCAAGTACGTAAATACACTTTAATAACATTGAAATGTAAATTAAAACTTTGTATACTTATACATCCGTTAACTACAGCTGCAGTGTTAAAGCATTTAACTTAAACGTATATGTTAAAATAATAATTGTTACTAATTCACAACGAGCGCATATTGTTATACAATTTTAATCGCGTAGCGAATTATTCAGATTTTTCTTTATTCTGCATTTCCAACGCATTTTCTTTGCCATTATCCGAACAACTCGTTTGCATTATTTTATCACAACGCGCCGAACCATGGCACGTCGAGTTTCCCGGAAACTGTAGTTCATATTGCCAGGCATTTGAATTGTTCTCGTTGCTCTGTAAATAATATGATACCTACTTGCATAAAATATTATTATTATGTTGTCGGGTGTTCACTATAATTTATATTATATACATTGATCGTGGTGTGGCCGCAACTATAGAGCTTTAAGTTTTTTTCCGTGAGTGGAAGTGCCATAATAGAACTTCCACTCTCCTTATTGATGCGACAATTATCATGCATTTTCAAAAAAATAAATATCACAACGTTAAATATTTCTTATCGTATATTTTAAAACCTTTATTACATCGTCTCAAGATGAATGCCGACCATTTTCAAAGATTTTAATATAAGCAATTTTGCTTATCAATGCGGTCATGTGGAATGTGCGTACAATAAATGATCATTGTTGAGTAAAAGAAATAGCCAAGAGTTGCAGCACATGTCAATAACACACTATTTTAAGTATTTAAAATTTAAAAACATAATTTTGAAGGGTTTAGTAGTTCAGTTTTAAAAACATGAAAAAGTCGTTTTATTAGTAAACTACATGACCAATTCAAATATGTTGTAGAAGTTTAATTTGATGATTAGGATTGTCAGTACAATTATACTGTTTGCATAAAATAGGTCTATTTTGGTATAAAACACAGACAGGATTGATTCCCCTTAACCAGTGTTCAATTCTTCACAGGCCTCGTTGATACGAAGAATTGAAGAACGTTAGTAATAAGTATGACTTTTGATGGAATATAATATTGTTAGTAACTTTAAAATATTAATAAATACTTCGATATTACTATATTAGCCTTATATAAAGTGGTTTATAAGATGATAAATATTTTCATATTTAATTTGAACAAGATAATCTATTAGAGTCTAATTGTAGGTATCCGATAAGTATTTTCACATAGTTACTACTTTACCTATCCTAATAATCAATTACCTTTTTATGGTTTACCAAAACCTATTAATTAACCAGCATAGGCGTGCGCAGACTTTTTCCACAGGGGGGGGGGGGTCTTAAAAATGTCTGAACCAAAGATTCTTGTACTAATGACTACCGTAAAAAGGGGTAACTTCGGACATGTGGAGTGAATTCGGACAACACAATTTTTTAGTTATCTTAATATCTTATAATTTTAGAATACGCGTTTAATAAAAGTTGAAAACTGATAATCTACGTTAATATCTATTATAACCTCCATAGAAAATAATATTTATTGATGACATAACGGTATCATAGTACATGTTATGGAGGTAAATTCAAAATATTATATTTTTGTATTTTTAAATTACATAACTACATAGTCAATACAGTAGTCAACTGTAGCACAACAGCAAATAGAAATATTTGATTGCGGTTTTCGGTTACCTATATACCCGTTAACTTGTCTGTGTTAATTGGTAATTGCATTGATTTTATAATATACTATAAAATCAACTGTAATTGGTACCTATATGTGCAAATCGTTAAGTAACTTGATCTCACCTGTAGTGTTAAATCGTCTTAATTATAACCAAACGTGGGTGACTTCGAACAACACATTAACTATGCCCAGATCATATGTCAAAAATCTAGGAGGTCGTCCGTATATAAGAATTATAATCCTAATCTTATTTAAAATTTCGTTGATGGTTAGTTACAAAAAAATGACAACACAATAAGTAAAAACAGAAAATTAAAAATTAATTTTAAGTTGACTTGTTTAATAAGTAAATAATTTTTTTTTAGAATATTTAATAAATTATATTGTATTTGCAATAAATGTATGGGGTTTTTTTTATTTCAATTCATTACATTTTTTTTTTAAATATCTATATTGTCCGAAGTCACCCATTTTAATTAAAATATGAGTTTTTAATGAAATCTAATAGGTACGTGTCCGATGTTATACCATTTTACGGGTCACTCCGGACAAAATTCAACTTTTAAAAAAAGTGTGAACTTTAATGACCTTAATGATTATTATCAGTGTTTAGACTTATCTAGATATTCATCTAGATAAAAAATTACTCATCTATTATCTTATCTAGATAACTATTTTGTCATTTATCTATTGGTTATCTTAGATAGATATTTTCTTATCTAGATAAATTAATTTAAATCGTATACATTTTTCATGAATAATTTTCATTTTTTTTACTAAAATGTTCTATCAAAGCCGAGGACAGAACATTATCCAACAGTAAATATTATACTCATAATATTAACATATTGCCATAGCCTACTAGCAAATTATATAGAGTTATACTTTGAGACGTTATTTTACGAAGATTTTCGACAAAATTAATTGGTATAGGTTATACATAATCTATAGATAATAGATAGCTACATAGGCCTGCTAACGGGGGGGGGGCAGGTGGGTCATGACCACTCTAGCGAGCTGCGGGTGTAGCTGTACCACAGAGGTTACTCACTTCAAATACGCCTGATACAAATTAAACATTGTCTTGCCCCCCCCCCTCTGCCACAAAGATTTGCGCATGCCTATGGATACTTATGAAATGTATAGTTGTATAGGTAATTTATTATTCAAAGTGACAATATAGATGAGTTTTAACTCTTAATCTAAGACCTAAGTGGCGTTAGACTTATATACTAGGGCGTTAAGCACTAGACGATATATTTTATTTTGCACGATTAATCGTTACGTTTCTGAAGATAGAGACGCACGCGATCAATTCGCCAGTCACCACACAAAATAATAATATAAACAATATTATATAATATTATCGAAATTTAATTCACGGTATCATTGATTATAAATACTGCTATACTATGGTACTTGTTTATAATCAATGCGGGTATTAACGATTGACGATTTCAACAAATCGCGAGGCAATACATTTGGAAAAACTCAAAACACTAAAAATAGCTTTCTATACGAAAAGATAAGACTGTTTATTGTTTAGACATGTAGTGTGCGTGCGTATGTAATCGGCAGCCTTCAGTTACCGAATATTGACCAGTGAGTGCTGGCTCTAGTGTTGACAGTGTTGTATAGTTTAAACTTTTATCATGGACCGTTTTATTACGAAAAAAATTCGTCTAGATCTAGCAACGGTGGCAACTGAAGAAAATGTTGACGATCCACATTCAACAATAGACAAATCTAACCAAAAATCTACTAAAAATTATTTTTATCTACAATATTATCTAGATAAAGGTAAGATTATCTTTATCTTATCTAGATAAATGTGAAATATATTTATCTTTATCTGTATCTAGATAAATGTTTATAAATTTATCTGCATCTTATCTAGATGAAATTTTCGTTATCTATTCTCAACACTGATGATTATTCTTTTGCTATATGATCTTCTTTTCACTCATTATAATAGTATTTTATTTACTAGTTAGGTATAATATGTAAAAGTTTAATGTCGATACCTACTAAATAAGAATATTCTGTTTTTTTAGGTCTAAAATATTCGTTATTTGTAATTACTATTTTAACTAACCCATGTGGTATGTAATATTATCTACAAGTTACAACCGTGAAATAACGTAAGTATATAAATAATGTAGTTGATAAATCACATTGTGATAAAAATAAAAATAGTCTACTAGCTAATATAGTGGATAGTAGAGACGTAGAGTATTCTTTGATAATAATAAATTATTTGGTCGATGATAACTTGATATATTAATAACTTTATTAGATTTATTCACATATATTTATACTATGAGATTCAAACTAGCTTCACTTTTTACATGTAAAATGTAAAAATGTTCGCTATCTAGAATAGCATAGATATCTAAGTATTTATTAAAGAAAATGGCAGGGGCCGCGGAGGGGCCCCCTCCCCTGTGCACACGCCTATGTTAACCAGTTAATATTAAATAAACCATATAGGTAATAGTTAATGTTAAATTTCAACTATAATTACAATTTTTTTTTATAAAATTAAATTTGAGTTGAAATTTCACATCATCTGTAAAAAGAAATTTAAAAGATCTAAAAAATGTAATTCATTAATAAATAAAATGAACAACAAAGGAGCTGAATGAGAGCCTTGTAGATAGTAAATTGTTTACTTTATTTTTATAACGCAATAAGTAATGTAATTCCATTAGGTGCCTACTTTTAAAAAGTAATTTTTTCAACACTGCTATTAAATTTGCCATTAGTAAGTTTCTTCTTTCATATATTTTTTATGGAACGCTAAAATGTAAGTCAGATTCAACTAAAATAACAGTGATGTAGAGCGAACACCAGTTATTGTTAATTTATCAAATTGAATATAACTAGTCATTTTTTAATTGTATTTTATCACCATAAGGAATTATTTCAAGTTAATTTAAGTTTATTTAACTGCAGTTTTTGCTATTTGATTGTTGTGAACGTTGAAATAATTGTTGGTACTATTAGTTCAACCTAATGTTATAAAGAAATATTTTATTAATTCATTTTCAAAATTGAATAGAAAATAAATGCAAAAAAACGAAGCTCTCACTTGTCAATCTCCATCCCTATTTTATTCCTTGCTCCCATATAACTACAACAAATTTACCTATCCAAATAGAAATTATAGACAAAATCTGAGTTATTAAGATAATGTTGCACACTTGCACCAGCACCTCATTTATTTTCTCTGTCTAATGTACCTACACCCAACAGGGTCCATCAAAAATTTACTTTAAACATAAAATAAAATATATTTAAATAAATATTTTTACATCCCTGAGTGACTGATTATAATATATGTCTGACGGTACTTGATTTCTTGTTGGCTAATTGTAACTTTTCAACTTAACCAAGTTTTGACATGTAATCCAATTTCATTTTTTAAATGAATTAATTTATACAGTTGTTATTTTTTGTATATATATATCTTGAAATAATATATATATATTTGATATAGGTACAAGTAAAATATAAGCTCTGTATTAAAATAATAACACTATCCAAAGTGAAATAAAAACAGTGCGTCCCAAATATAAATTCTAAATACGGTAAAAGTGAACATTTTATTAGCTGTGATAAAAAATAAATGATGTCTTATATCATTTTTAAGATGAATAAGTTTATTATATTATGCACGAAATTAAATTAAATTAACAATTAAATGAAAAAGTGGAAAAAAAATAACATGCGGATGGTGCTATTTTAATTTTTACCATTAATTTTATTATTGTAAAATAATATACCCTATGGTTTAAAATATATTATATTCTTATCTATAACCTCTTTATGATATTAATTCAAATACAATATTCGTTGAATTTAACAACTTTACTATCAAAAATGTTACAAGAGTTAAATCAACACTAATATTCAATGTTTGATATTTTTAAGAAATTGGAAATACTGTCACTTTCAGCTTTTCAAAATATGTGACAGTCTCATGGGAAATTTATAATAAGTATATTTTAATTTAATTTAATGTAATTTTTAAGCTTGACAATTATTGTGCACAGAATAATAGAAAAATAAATACCTACTAACAATAAAATTAATATGTTATTCCCTACACAGAAAAAAAAACCCCCGCTGATATAATAATATTATACTATAGTAAATCAGCGTTTATAGTTGAAAATATAAATTAAATTAAACCACGTAATTTTGTTTCTTTATATTTTATGATTAATATATTAAGAAGGCTAGTTCTGAAAAGAAACAAAAATGTATGTGACATATTATAAACTATAATATAAGGTAAAAAGGTCTAGTCTCCAGAGTACTTTCAAACTCCGAGTACAACTACCTGTAATATCCTAAGGATAGATTTATGCTTAGTTCGTTTTATACTTTTGTTCATATATAGTTCAAGCACGGAGAGGGGCATTCGAATAAAGAATATGATAAGGATCACACACATTCTCAAAGGCGTGACGAGTGCACTCTAGTAGGAGAAGAGTTGAAAGGCATACAAAATCCATTAAGATGGAATAGGCTGTGAAATGTTCTTATAATTCTTCAAAAATACGTGATTTCAGATCTAGGTATCAAATAGGTACGGTACGTGCCGTGAATTTATAATTTTTTTTAAAAAAACATTATTAAAAACCTGACAGCCATGTATATTACTTATATTACATTTATCTGTTGTATTGATTTCCATTATAATTTGACAAATTAAACAACATGTATGTTTCATTCGTTACAAGCGATCAAAATATAATAAATCAAAAATATATAGGTATACCTGGTACAGATAAACCTTCTGTAGATATTGACAATTTATGGTATCTTATCACTATGGGCTATAAATTATAAGAAAAGGTATATATGATATATATCATACATAATACTTGGAGTATCATCCATTGATGGTTTCTTGGTTTACACTACCCAATAATACCAATAAGCAAGCTCCCGCAAATACTTGATGTAAAAATTAATTTATTGATTGTATTTTAGTTAATAAAAACGAAAAAAATGAGTGGATAAGTGGACACTACTCTGCTGTATTGTATAGGTGTCGATGTAATGGATGTGTTATATTTGAATTCAATGCTAAAAAATTGCATATGAAAAACGATTCTGAGCGGATTCGTTGTGCCATCCAAACATACTTGTATAAACAATCTAATTTAATAATTTTAAAATAATTACCCAATAAAAATCTAAAATATATCATGGCTATAAATAGCGTAACTTTCTTGTTTTTTTTTTTTTTATAGGTAAAAAAAATTGTTGGAAATCTAATAAAATGTTCAATATTAGCTATGAAAGTAAAAACTTTAATGAATTTTTAACTGAAGAATACATTGCAAATCTTTCGGAATTTTATTGAATTTTGTCAAAACACATTTAAAAAATAATCGTGCTTTATATCTTTAATATTTTTAAACTACTAGCAAACAATCTTATGAGGACCCTTGCATTCAATTTTCAAGCTTCTTCACTAGATGAGTGAAAAAGTTTTTATTGACAGTAATTTTAAAAACATGTAAAAAATTCCAATAACGTCTGAAGGCTATGAATAGCTCAAAAATAGTCAACATATTTCAAAAATATAACCCTATAAATAGGAAATTCTATTATAAACATTAGATGAAAATTTTTAGTGTCTACGGTTATTAGATTTGAGTTACACTAAAAAAAATAAAACCGATTTTTCCAAAAGTTGATTTTGCGTAAAATTATAATTTTTTCACTTTTTTTTAGTTTTCTCTAAAGCTTTTGAAAACTACTAAGCATTTTTAACTTTGACCTATTTAGAGTAACAACTAAAATCACTTTCAATTCGAAAAAAAAGCAATAATGTGAACAATCTGAACATTTTTACTACCTCAATTGTAGAAAAAAAAACACAAATCATTGTAAATACAATACATTCATTCGCTACCCTCAGAATTTAAAATAAATACTAGTATATTTTAATACTTTATAGTACTAGATAATAAGATTACGTCATCTCATAATTATTACCCACTATAGTAGTATTATAGTACCCATAGGATATGTCACTAATCACTATAATTAAATATCAAAAACTACATGAAATTTTAAGAAGTTACTTTGTTGTGATGTACCAACATTTTATATTTTTTTATCAATTTCCATAAAACATTACATAGGAGTTAAAATATGATGTTAAAATTCATAATTATTATAATTATCTTGTCAAAATATATAATAATACCTATAAAATAGATATTCCATATTCATATATAAGGGGTTTGTTTCATCTGAGACTACAAATTTATCATCTCCACGAAGTAACTTTAATCACATGGCACAGTGGGAGGTAGGTACCTACCTATATTAAAATATTCAATTTCAATAGACTATAATTGATGTCTGCAAGTGACATTTGGACCACACAAACAATATAATTTGGTCACGCGTGACGCGTATGCAACCTACAAAATACAAATATAATATATAAACATAAAACCCATATTATATTCATAACTTTATTTAGTTGAAGTCTATAGTTAAACAGTGGTCAACATTTCGTTGAAGTACATCGTATATGTGACTAATTTACTTATTAAAAATATATTACTATATAATACTTTATAGTTTATACCTAATATACAACTTTCGAATACATTGGTT